>PVKA01016839.1:0-47083 GCA_004027165.1 Ctenomys sociabilis | reverse complement strand
TTTGCCATGGGCAATTCTTGACCTATCACAAATCCCTATTCTAGGGCCGGCTAGATAGCTTAACCAATTAAAGCACCACCTTAGGCAGATGCAGGCAGGGACCAGATTTGATCCCTGAGGTGCTGTGCCAGCCCCATCCCCAGGCGTGCAGAGATGGTGACTGAGATTGGGTAATCCCAGTGCTTTGGAGGTTGAAAGCAGGAGAATCACCACGAGACCAATCTGTGTAGTGAGACCCTGTAGACCCTGTAGTAGATATATCAAAACAAAACAAAACAAAATCTGTATCCCAACTGACATGAAATCTTAGTTTGGCAAACCAAACTATAATTTGTCATGTTTGGCTCCAATGAAACGTTGTCATGTCTGAGTTTCCCTGAATTATGTTCTCAAAAAATACGTTATTTTTTTAATACTGATTTGACCTCAAAATATCAAACCAAATCTTGACTTACTATTTCATAAGAAATTTAAGAAACTAAAGGCTTATTCACAAGAAAATTGTAAAATGGTGACTACAAGATAGTAGCTAGTTTTGTCTTTGTAACTGTTGGAAAAAAATGCAAACTGAGAATTGAATTTTCCAAACCCAAATTAGAGATGATGATGCAAGGTTATGTTTGACATCTTGGTTTTAGAATGCACAAATCTAAGCCAAGCCACACATGGCTACCAATATACTGCGAGCCAAACTATGTCATTTTAGATGATTATATGATACCAGTGGGGTTGAGGTTACACACACTGGCTTGCACTGAGGCCATATGGCATGGTTTGGAAGTACCGCAGCCTTCCAGATGACATGAGATATACATTTTATTAAACTTTTAGAGCTTACCATAAAAACAAGGAAATGGAAAGACAAAAGTGAAAATTACAGTAGAATGAGGGGACCTCAGAGATTTGACTGGCTGGAAAAGCCTTAGGTTTGGTCATAGAAATGAAATTTCTTTCAAAACTATTTGAGCTACCAATGCCAAAGATCATTAGCAAACAAGTATAATGGGAAAAATCTGGATATGGTGTATCATAAACAAAGATTAGATTATGTCTGCACAGCAGACGAAACATTCCCACAGTGACACTCATTAATCAGAGCTTGGAGGAAAACAACTCCTATTACTCAACTGGAAGAAGCACAAAGCAGCCTAATTCTTTCATGAATGCACCAGGAAGAGCTTATTTTGGTTCTAATCATTGCCTATGTGACCTGGGTGGATTTGTGGAGAGAAGGGAAACCAGTCCTGTGAAAGCAGCTGGAATATTTGATTGGGGCCCATTTCCTGGGGCCCCTGGGCAGAGAATCCCAGAAAGAAAAGCTGTGAAACTCTGTCAGGGGTGGAGCCTCCGGTGCACATTCTACTGCTTCTGGAGGACCAGCCCCAAAGATTTAACCTCCCTATAAACAATCATATTTTTTCTAGGATGAAGTTTTTGCCCTGTGAATCCTAACTAATAATGTTTTGTTGTCTAGAGAAGAAAATAAGAAGGGGTCAGAAAGATAGCTCAGCGGTCTGAAGCACCTGATTAGGCAAGCTTAGGCAAAGTGCAGGGACCATGGTTCAATCCCTGGCATCACATGCTGTGCCAGCCCCACCCCCAGGTGTACTGAGCTGGCAAAAAAAAAAAAAGAAAAGAAAGGGGAGATGGGTGTCAGGTTTACATTAGGCAGAATAAGGTATATTCATTTTTATTACTTGACCTATTTTCTGAACTGCTAAGACCATTTGCTAGTGGAGAATACTAACTTGGATGTGTCAATCAGTTGGTCAAGTTGGAATGAAATCATGGTTTCACAGTAGGATCATACTTACACCTACTTCAGTTTCCAAGAATCGTCCAAGCGAGACAAAACATTTTGATCAGGAATTTCAGTAGGAAGGCCAAAACCTTGAGTGAAAACACATCTTCTGTGGAGAATTACATCATAGGACATATGACAGCCTGCCTTGAATCAGGAATAAATAGAAAGGAGCTTGACACAGGTCAGCAGGCAGTTACGGAGTTTCTCTTCTGGGCCAAGGACTAGGGTAGAAGCAGGAGTACAAAAGCCAGGGAGACAGTCCTCAAGGGCCTCATGGCCTAATAACCAGTCGCATATTAAAAATTCAAGCATTCATAATACCTTGGACTCAAAGAAAGCATAACTAAAGTCACCAGACTCTTGTTGGATTCATGTGAAATAGCTAATTCACTTTAGAAATGCTCATTTAGCAGGTTAGAAGAATGGTACATTAAAAAAAAAAAAGGCCTTCAAATATGAAGCATAATTGTATCTCAAGGTATGTCCTTGGTTACTTTGATTCTTTTCTGAGGTTCTCATTCTTCAAATCAATTGATTTTAAACACCAGTAAGATGATTCTAGGTAGACTGATCTTGTACAATGGGTCTCATTTAAATTGAAATAAGAGAGCAACATTCCATCAAAGCATTAGACACTAGATTATGTGAGATATTACTTATAATCTTTGGATGCTTTAGGGCTGGGGAGATAGCTCAGTAGCATATGGCCAGGCAAGTGTAAGATCCTGAGTTTAATCCCTAGTACCACACACACACGCATATACACACACAATCTTTGCATGCTTCTTGTTGGCATGAACAATAGGACTAATAAAATAAATTCTGCCAACAGTTAATTTGACACAGAGCAATCTACAAAATGTCTGTTATCTATAAATGATAATGAGTTTTATAAATGCTCATATTAAAATTGTTTATGCATGGCTAAATGAAGGTCAGATTTTTTTTTCTATTGGATTCCTTTTTGTTCTCATCTGTAAAAAGTCACAAGAGTGAATAGTTGCTGCGTCCTATGCTCTGGGTGAGATTCAGTTCGCCTCACTGCTCGTTTGCTATGAATAAACTCAAAGCAAAGGTACTGGATTAAATTTCTTATGACTTCTGTTTTTCGACTCACCTTTGCATCCAGGCCCAGACTCAGGATTCTTGTTTGGGTGTATACCCTGCTACTCCAAGTAAGTAAGCCATCTCGGGGTGCTCAGAGCCTGAGGGAAGAAAAACTGTGTCTGGAGTTTCTAGGTGGCCCCTTCTACATTGTTAGAGCAAAGGGTGCAGTTGATCCCTAAGAACAGTTAAGAACAGAGGGAACAGTGGTGAATCTGAGTACAAAGGTCTTTTGGATCTTAGCCCCTGAGAGGTTTAGAGATAAGGCATACAGATAAGGAAGAGGGGCTCTCCTCAGGAGCTCCCCATAGAGAGCATAGCTGCAAGCGGCAGGGGACCATCCTTTGCCAGCACATCTGCTTCCTCAGAAACCTCCCCACTGAGTGTTCAACACTCAGTCTTAGAAGACCAGTCTTGTGTCCAACGGGGAGAGAAAGGAGAGGCCAGCAGGGCTCTGGTCTGTGCCTCCCCCTTTCCTTAGGGTCATCATCATCTTTTTTTTTTTTTTTCAGAACCAGGGCCCTTGCACTTGCCAGGCAAGCGCTTATTCTACTGAGCTACCTCCCTGGCCTCGTCACCACCATCTTGAACTTGATCATTTTTCCACTTCTAGTGTATATGTAGTATGTATCTCTGAACAATATCTTTTTTCACTTTCATTTTTAAACTTTTAGGACTGGGGAGATGGCTCAGTAGAATAAGCGTTTCCCTGGCAAGCACAAGGGCCTGAGTTCAATTCCCATTCCACAAAAAAAATTAAAAAAAAAAATCTTTTATATAAATATGGAATTCACCAGTGAGCGTTCAGTAAGAGACAAACTGCATACTCAAAAGAGGCTAGCTCCAGGATTGATTGATTGATTGATTGATTTTTGCAGAGATTTTTTACAAAGGCACAGGAACCACACGGGAAGGTGTAGCCATCAAGGGGGACTTACTGGAAGTCAGGCTGTAATTGTCTGTAGGCCCGCAAGCAAAGGGGGGGGGGTTGTTTTTTTCAAAACCAGAGCATCATTGGGATCCTCCACCTTGACAGGAGCAATGACAGGTTGGGGACACAGGCTGCCTTGTAGGGAGGCAGCTGCAGGGGAGAAAACAACGATCTCACTTCCTTCTGTCCTTCCTGTTTCCTGAGGTCTCATTGACTGAGCCTAACTATAAGCAGAGACACAAAAAGTCACTTATATTTCTGTTCAAGTCAGGACCAGAGGGCAGGAGAGAGGGCCAGAGTGCCTTTAGGTGAGGAATGGGAAATGGAAAGTATACAGCACATACATGGATTCTCTGTCTAGAAGCTTTCTACCTGCATGCTACTATCCAACCTCTAGTTTCTTCTTCATATATATATATATATTTTAGGGAAGGGTCTACAGGGTGTTCAGGGTCTCACTGCTAGATTGGACTTGTAGTGACCTGTTCATAGCATCCCAAGGGCTGGGATTACAGGTGCCACCACACCCAGTCTCAATCGAACCCCTGGCCCCCCTGCCTGCTTGCAGGTGCTTTAATCTGCTGAGCTATTTGGTCAGCCCTCTTCATGTTAATGTTTTTAGTCAGCCTTTGCTGACCACCCTCTGAAATTTCAGGGCCTCTTCCAGAAGCTTTATATCTTCTTTCTCTATTTGATTTTTTCCTTCAGTGTAGCACTTACTATCTTTCATGGTAATGTTCATATGTATATTGTTTGTTGTTTCTCTTTCTCACTAGAGTGTAAAACTTATGAGGACCAGAATTTTTGGCTTTTTTATCAGCTTTGTCTCTCCAGAAAGAAAATGTTGACACTTGGTAGGGGGCTCAGTTAGAATTTCTGGACCAAATCTTCCTTCCAAGAGAATACTTTCTTTCTAGCTCTTTTGCTCCTTGCTCCTTGCTTGCTGCTAGGTTAACAAAAGCAATCCGAAGCAGAGGGAGAAAGAAAGAGATGTCTTCGTTAGGCTTCTTTCCCACCCATCATCCAGGGGCGGGCAGTGAAATGCGGAGGGTGGGGTGAGCAGGGGTTGGCTAAATTCGCATTAGCCTCCATGGGTCAGTGATCTGGCTGGAAAAACTTCTCGCTCCTCAGTTTTCCATGGCAAGCAGAGCTGGCAGGACCTACAATTTGTAGCATGCTCAGTTGGTAAAGAAACTTGCTCCACCTTGGTTTTTAGAGCAACACACCCTGCACTGGGAAGAGTGAACATTCGCTTTGATTTACCAAGTATGGCAACTAAACTCTCAGCTGTGGAACACACTGTGGGACAAATGTCCTGGAGCTGTGGAGTCATTGAAAGGTGGACACCCTGTGGGGCCATCTGTCTGCAGCCCTTATTGTCAAGGGCGGGGATTGAAATGAACAGAGATGATTCATGGAAATTCTCTCAGAAAAGGTATTTGGTGCTTTGTCATGGGCTAAACTGGGGAGCCAAGTCATTCTGGAAGGAATGTGTGTGGTGTCTTCAGATGAGGTCTTTAAGCCTTTTGGGTTGGAGTCACATTTGATTCAAACCATCTGTTTAATGTGAAGTTAAACCCAGCACTTTTTTTCATACATTTCTCGCAGCATTCATCAATGCCACTGCATAAATATTTGTTGAAAGCTCAAGGAGTGCCAAAAACTGGGGTTATAAAAGTGAATGACATGGTTGTTCCTGTTTCTGAGATCAAACTCAGGACCTTCCACTGAGCTATCTCCCAACCCATTCGGTCAGTTTTGAAGGAGAAAATGTGTTTGTTGTGTTATAAACATATTTCATGCTTTATGTGTATGAGCTGTCTCTCCTCACCTTTCCATTTTTCACTTTGTTTCTCAGTATTTTTCTACTGACTCAACTTCTTTGTGTATCCTCATTTATTAATTTTGGAGACTGTAAACCAATTCTGTTATTTTTAGATTCACAATTCTGTATTTTTCTTTCTTTTTTTGTGGCTGGCTCAGCTCACGTTGGGGTGGAGCTGGTGCAGCATGTGGTGCCTTAGTTCGAACCACGGTCCCTTCACTTGCCTAAGCTTGCCAAAGCAGGCACTTTAGACCACTGAGCTATCTTTCCGGTCCCCCACAATTATGTATTTTTAGTCAATTCTTATCTTTTTTTCTTTGCATTTCATTTAAATACTTCCATAACCACAGATCTTCTATTCGCGTAAATTCTTATGGTCTGTGCTCCAGTTTTTTCTTTTTGGTGGCAGGTCACATGCTTTCAGCTATCTTTGGCCCAGGTGATGTCAGTTATGTATCTGACACCAGGAGAAAGGAAGTAAGAGTAGGTTGTACTCTCATTAACTGAATTTGGACAGCGAGATGGTTAGCTCAATGGTTCCTGGAGACAGTCTTCCTAGATTTGAATTTGGCTGTGACCTTTCTAGCTCACTGTTCTTTATTCATAAGATGGGGCTAACAATTTAACCCACCTTATACTATATATTTTTGGGTATAAAAATTGCTATGTAAACTGCTTAGGACAAAGCACAATTTAGCTCACACCATGTAGGCGCCTTGAATGTTAATAGTGTTCTAATATATACTTTGCATTTCTAAGATCTTAAACATAAAAAGAAAATCTTGAACACATCAGGCTCAATAACTTCTTTCACCAGCCTCCAAGCGCCACTTTTCTAAGCGCCACACGCCCCCTAGGGGCCACAGGCGAAGTTCTCTGGCTCTGCAGACCCCAAGTGTGGCTCGCGCCTGCAGGGGACGTCTGGAAATTGAGCCACGCAGCCTTGTCCCCAGCGCTTTCTCAACTTTCATCTCCCCGCGAGTCTGCTATCTCGCAGTCCCAATCTTTCTGCGAGTGCGCGTTCTCATCCTGAGATACTGCACGAATGCTGCGCTGGCGCAGCACAGTGTGGAAGTTGAACTTAGTCCTATGGGGCTTGCATCCGAAAGAAACCAAGGCCGTATCCTGCGTAGAAGACCAAGGGATGATTGTTCTCAGCTTGTTTTCTCATCTGCAAAATGATGAGAACCCCCTTGTGGGGTCGCTGATGTGTTCGGCGAGGAGGCTGAGAGTGTCTTCAAGGAGGCTACGGAACCTCTGACGGTATTTACGCTAGCTTTCGGGCACCCCAGTTTCAACTCTCAGAAGCTACCAAAGTCACATAACGGGAAGTCCGCTCAAAACTGAAATAAAAACAAAACAAGAACCAGCCCTACCACATACTAAACTTCTCAGGCAAGAAAAAGCACTCAAGAACCCCTCAGCACTGAGACGCACCCCCCCCTGCGCAAGCGCGGCACCTGAGTAGGGTGGGCGGGACTTCGGGAGGGGGCGGCCCCCGTCTTTCCGTCACTTCCGCTTCCGGTCCCAAATAAAATCTCCCGCCACTGAGGGAAAAGGGCTGTCAGCTTGTGTGTTTTCGCGCGTTGCTGTGTTCACAGGTAAAAGAATTTCGCGAAGTGACAGGAGAGAAACGTGGGGTTGAGGCTTGCAAGTTGAGGTAAAAACGGTCACTTTCCCGACAGTGGGAGCAGGTTTACCGGTAGGGCGGCTTGTGGTAAGGGAGAGACCCTTTCGCTTTGGGGGATTTGAGGGGTTCATGGTGGGAGCTTTAAAGACATTTGTGGTTGGTTCCCATAATTAGGTTCAAATAAGTGGACCCAAAAGGCATTCTGCTTCCTAGAGTCATCAGATAGAAGGTAACAGGACACAGTTCTATTAAGTCTCTTATCTAGTCAGATTTTGGGGTGGTACCCCTAGAGGCCCTCATCTTAACTCTTTAATGGGATCACGGCGATCTAAGGGCTGTTTTGTAAACTCCGCCATCCCTTGCAGAGTTGTAAGAAGTGTATTGCAGAAAATCTTGGAAATGCAGAAGCACGTCACCCAGGGGTCATCACTTTGAATGTTTTGTGCATGCTTTCAACTTAAGTATATGTGGGTTGATGCCCCCCCCCCACTTGTTATTCGTTTCCTTCCAAAGGTGACTAAGATGGAGTTTTCTGGAGTAAAGAGGAGGAGGCTGAGGTTGGCAGGAGACCAGAAGAGTGCTTCTTACCCGCATAGCCTTCAGTTTTACCTGGAACCACCCTCTGAAAACATATCTCTGATGGAGTTTGAGACCTTGGCTATTGATAGACTGAAATGTAAGTGACATTTAAATTGGAATATATAGGGGTTGGGGAGATAGCTCAGTAGAATATGTGCATGCCTGGCAAGCACAAGGGCCTGAGTTCAATCACCAGTTCTGCAAAACAAAACAGAACAAAACAAAACATTGGAATATATAAATGTTTGAGAAGCACAATTATAGTTTGTGAGGGTGAATGAAGATCTTCATTCAGCAATCCATTCACGAAATAGTTATTGCTTGTTGAGTTTGCTATTCATTCATGTATGTATCAGAAGGTGTATATATTGAGGACCGCTGTACTGTAAATGGCTAGTCTGAGAGATGGCAAATGTATCTTTGTTCTAATACCTGCAGAGAGACATTTAAAAGATAGTCATAGGTATTTTTACTGCTTTAGGAGAAGTAAGTAGTGCTGCAGAAGCATAGCAGTGGGAGTAACTGACTTAGTTGATTGTGTAAGGCTTAGAGAAGTCAAAAGGAGATGTGGTCTTCTGTTTTTCTTTCTGATGTTGATGGGGAAGGAATGAACTACATGTGAATTGGAACACTTAGCACTGATCTTATAGTTCATGTTCCAGTACTGTATATCCTTGTGGAGAATGAGAGACACTGTTTCTCATCTTTAGAGGAGCAGAGTAAAAGTGTCTTAATACAGAGAATGGGGTATTCAGTACTTGTTTGTGGAATATAAGAGTGAAGCCAAAGGAGAAAGGGTTTTAGAGAGCTTAGTAGTGTGAGAAAGTGGATAGAGGTTAGCATAATGATGAAGTGTCACTTAGATTTGACACCCAGATGAGGAATGGAACTAAGGTAGTGACAATAACTATTGATAGGGAGAAAATTTAAAGATACTAAGGTAATATTTGTTTATTTTTGGTGCTGTTGATTGAATCCAGGGCCTCACACATGCTGTATACATTATCACTATCCTGCACCTCCCTGACTTCTAAAGGAGTTGACAGAATTCAGTGGTGGTTAGGATATCATGAGTGAGGTTGTGGGTTAGGGTGGCTGAGTGCCCTTCTTGTGTGATGTGTTGGGTAGAAACTGGTAAGGTAGATAGGGATGGCAAGAAGAGGGGCAGGAAGGAGGGGACATGCTTTCATCTGGATATAACATAAGAAAGAAGTATCTATGGACCATGGGTTTGTGTTCAGGAAGCAATTGAGAAAATTTCACAAATTCAAAGAATTCATCCAGCTGAGCATGGTTGCACAGGCCTGTGTTCCTAGCACTCTGGGAGACTGAGACAGGAGGCTCACAAGTTTGAACCCAGTCTGGGCATCTTAGCAACTTAGTGAGTTTGTCATATCTCAGAAAGGTCTTTTTTTTTTTTCGTGGCCGGCTCAGCCTGCATGGCATGTGGTATCCTGGATCGAACTGCAGTCCCTTCACTTGCCTAAGCAGGTACTATTTCTGCTGAGCTATCTCTCTGGACTATTTGTTATGTCTCAGAATAAAAAGTAAAAGAACAGTTGGGGGAGGAGCTCAGTGCAGAGGCCCTGGGTTCAGTTGTTAATACTGACAGACAGAGACAGAGTCATCTGAAGAATTGACGAGGAACCTTAAAGATATGTGTACAGCAGGTGGCCTCTGTCCAGGACAGTTCCTGTGGATGACATGATGGTTCCACTTCTTCATGAGTGTGATTTTTTTTTTCCCCTTTTTTCTGCCTCATCAGGAGAGAAAATCCCTATTTTTATGATTCTAGATGGCAGCTCCGCAAGGATGCAAGCAGGAGTTGTTAGGTTTTTCTTCTGTGTGGAAGTAGTTGAAAACAGTGGCTTCCTGTAAGAAGGCGACACTGTCCTTTCCTCTTCCCTGGTTAAAAATCCCTAGTGTGATATTGTGCTGTAGAACACAAATATTTTCTGCTTATAGATGGAGATTATTCTCTTCCAAATATTCGCAGTTTATAATTACTTGCAGAAAGTAAGACTTACACTGACACGTTCTAAAAATGAATAATTGAAAAAAATGAATAATTGGAGAATTGCTGGAGATTTCTTCTTGGATTTAGTTTGCTAAAGTTGTCTTGCATTACTTTCCCCCTTTTTTCAGTACTAAAAACAGTTGAAAATCTTGGCGTGAGCTATGTGAAAGGAACTGAACAATATCAGAGTAAATTAGAGGCTGAAATTCGAAAGCTCAAGTTTTCCTTCAGAGTAAGTAAAAGGAAAAATGCCTTCAGCTTGTCTGTGTTTACATACTGAGTGTCAGTTGTGGGAAAGGTCTGGTTAGGTACAAGGCTTTTACAAAGACTGATGTAGCACAGACTGCACGAGGGTACCTACAGTCTGCTGGAGCAATTGATATGGAGTCACAAGATTATGATATGGCAGAGTAGAAAGTTGACCCCAAAAGTGTTGGAATCGGTGAAATGTTTTAGCTGGGTAGAGGGTATGCAAGAAAGGAAGTTAAGAAAAAGGGATTGATATGTTTTGGGCTATAAATTGATACATGAGGCATTATGCACACTGAACATAGTAAGGCTTGGATATGGAAATAGGTCCAGATAGAGGTTTGGATGAGATCATTTCAGTTCTTTGTTTTAACTGATTGAAACTTTAGTAAAATGGTAATTATCTTGGAATACATATTAAGAAATATGTTCTTGGCTGGGTGTGGTCTGTGCCCATAATCCCGGCACTCAGGAGGCAGAGGCAGGAGAGTCACTATGAGCTGGAGGCTAGCCTGCACTGTATCGCAAAGCCCTCAAAACAAAACAGGCAAACCAAAAACCAGAAAATACATTTTTGCACCTTTTTGTTTATGCAGAATTTCTTTATATCTATTATCTCATTTTGATGCATTTATTTTGTCATGTCATTATTTTTAAGGAAAATTTAGAAGATGAATATGAGCCACGGAGAAAAGATCATATTTCTCATTTTATTTTGCGCCTTGCTTATTGTCAGTCGTGAGTATGCATTTGTACTTTAACAGTCAGATTTGATGTTTTGGGCTATAGATTGATACACAAGGCATTGATACACGCTGAATATAGTAGGGCTTGGGAACCAGTGTGGGACAGGTTGAACACCATTGCAGTGAAGTATTTGAAGTAACTTGTTTAGTAAAAAGTACTGAAAAATTTCTTGCTAGATTTTGCCTGATGAAACATTTAACTCTTGTAGTGACTTCATGTGGAATTTGAAATGAAAAGAGTATCCTTAGGAAAAAGGATTTTTATGTTTTTCTGGAAAGAAGTAATATTTATGAGAATTAATCAAACACATACTTGAATTTGATACACATTTTTGGAATAGTGCCACTCAGAGGGAGAAGGAATTGCTTTTTTAAAAACTTTTTCCACTCATTTAATTTTGGCCAAATAATATAGAGTTGTTTCTCTTTATTATGTTTATCAAGTAAGAATCTTGACTAGCTTGCTATTTCAAGGTTACAGTTAAGAAATTATTCATCAAATATGTTCTTGCATCAGCATATGTATTTTTTATTTTATGTATTTAGTATAGCATCTACAGGGTCTACCAGGTCTCATGATGTAGATCGAACTTGTAGTGATTTTTCTGTTTTTAGCCTCCCAAATGCTGGGATTACAGGTGCGTACCATCATGTCCAGTCTCAATCACCAGCACCAACTCAGCGTGCCCCAGGGGCGGAGCTGACACAGTATGCCAGGGTTGAACCCTGTCTCTGTGTCTGCCTAAGCAGGTGCTTCAGTCTGCTGAGCTATTTGGCCGGCCCTAAGCATATGTACTCTATCTGTGCAGTAAGTAAATTGCTGATAATCTATTAAAATAATGTCACCAAAAAAGGGAAATCATATTTTGTTTGTAAGGTTTATAATTCTACTTTTAAAAATTTATTGATCATCATCTATTTAGAGATAAAGTTAACTTTAAATAATTTGGTATTTACTTGCCTTTGATGAAGCCACCTCACGCAAAAGGTGGTATACCCCATTTTTGAAGATACACAACTCTTTTACAGTTGCATTAAATACAAGGAATTATTTTATGTTATTCAATAGTCAGGTGGACCCAAAGTACTTTGTATTTGAACTTTATGTTCATAATACCTCTTAAGCTTATGGTGAATACTCCCTTGGTGCATTATGGTTTCTGCTACAGTATTTATCTCTTTTATCACTAGATACCTGACTGCTTTTAACTGCTGTCTGGGCATCTTACTTATCTTTGAATATCATTTCATAGAAATTTCTTGTGATAATATGTAGTGGAGTTTTAAGTTTACACTCATAATTTCCTCTTTCTATTTCAGTGAAGATCTTAGACGTTGGTTCATTCAACAAGAAATGGATCTCCTTCGATTTCGATTTGGTATTTTACCGAAGGACAAAATTCAAAGTTTCTTAAAGGATAGCCATTTGCACTTTGAGGCTGTAAGTATATTTTTTGTCACTATTTCTGGTTACTTTTACCTTTTGTGTTAAGTTCTGGTACTAATGTGTGGAGTTCATTTTCTTTATTTTATTTTTTTGTATTTTTAGGGAAGGGTCTACAGGGTGTTCAGGGTCTCACTACTAGATCAGACTCATAGTGCCTGTTTATAGCCTCCCAAGAGCTGGGATTACAGGTGTACGCCACCACACCCAGTCAATTGCTGTCTCAGCCCACCCTGTGGGGCTGGGGCCGGCATAGCAGGCCTGGGGATTGAACCCGCAGCCCCTGTGCCTGCTTGCAAGAGCTTTAATCCACTGAGCTATTTGGCAGGCCCTTCATTTTCTTTACATTCTTTTTTCTTAAGTTTTTACCTGAAAGAATAGCTAATAGCTTTGCATGTAAGTGTATTGATTTACAATAATGAAGTTTGGAGGGTGTACATTGTTAAAAGTCAGTTGTGAGTAAAATCTAACTGAATAGTTTTCAAAGCTATTTTTTTGTAGGCACATCTGAATGATTTACATATGATAATTATATGCAAAAAAGAAATGTTCAGAATATTTTCTCATAGGTAGTGGCTGGAAATAGAATTTGTGTATTTTATGTGGATCTGTGTTGTATGGAAAAGTAGAAAAATTCTGTTTTTGGCCTAGGTGTGGTAGTGCATGACTGTAATCCCAGCACTTGGGAGGCAGGAGTGTTCAAGGCCAGACTAAAGTGCATAATGAAACCCTGTCTTAAAAAATTTATGTTTTGGAAGAATCAAAGCAGTTCAATAGTAGTGGGACTGGTCAGACTCCTCTGTTTAAATGGATGGTTTGAGGCCAAATAAAAAGTTGAGAAATCAGAGTCAGTGAAAATATTTGTCTTGCAATGTATTGATTGCAGCGAGGAACATTATGACTTATATGAGACATTGCATGAAGGTGTGAACAAATGTGTCAAGACATGTAGTATCTGTTATGTCTTAGGAACTACTTTCTTTAGTTCTCTCATTTCCTTCCTGTAAGTGTCCCTTGTGAGCTTTCTAGATAAAGTCTACTGAGCCGGGTACGGTTGTTGGGCATGGGATCCTCTGGCCCAAACCTGCTGTGTCTTCACTTGCTGTTGGTTTGATCTTTTATGAAGTCTATTACTGTTAGTATCAATCCATTTAGCTTGTACTTTCGTATTAGGAAAAATGTGCTGACTTCTTCCACTGGAGATTTTTGTACTCTTGGGATATGATTCTTTGGGTGATTCATCACAAAATATGTGTCCTGTGTTGTATTGTTTCCTTGCAAAACCCCAAACTGATACCCTAGTGGGACTTCCAGGGAGAACAATCCAAAGGTGCTGGTTCTTCTACAAGAGTACTAACATTTTTTGTCTGTTTTGCAGAAGTCTTAATGCCTTCTGTGAGGATTCCATAAGCCATGTAGGCTAACTTCTTGGATTATAGGTAGGGCATCTTAGTCCTTTTTTTGTGGCTATGACAGAATTCCTGAGACCAGGTAGTTATTTTATTTTTTGTCTTTTTGAGACATGGTCTCACCATGCAGCTCACGCTGACTTTGAGCTCACTTTGTAGCTGAAGCTGGTCTCGAACTCAGTCCTCTTGTCTCAGCCTCCCAAGTGCTGGGATTACATTACAAACATGTTCCACCATGCCTAGCCAACTAGGTAGTTATTAAAGAAAAGAGGTTTATGGTTTATTTAGGTCATAATGCTGGAGACCAAGAAATTCAAAATTAGGATGTCATATCTGGTAGAGGTTCTAACTGACTAAAGAACAGAAGGAAAGGTGAGAAAATTAGAAAAAAGATGGAAAGGCAATTGTGTTTTATAATTATTTGCTGTCTTGGTAAATAAGGAGGTACCGAAATAAGAGGAAATGATTGATAGATGTATCTTTTTATTTATTTATTTATTTTTTGCAGTATGGGGGTTGGACCCAGGGCTTTGACCCTGAGCTACTTGCCCAGCCCATTATTTAATTTTATATAAGTATTTGGCACTGATGATCAAACTCAGGACCTTGCACTTTGCCGAGAAGCATTTATGCCACTGAGCTATGCCCTCGGCCCTAAAACTTTTTAAAGTTTTGAGATCCACACTTTTAGCACTCTTCTGGAAATTTAAGATCTGAAAGAAGTAGGGGAAGGATTAATAGCCACATGAAATGTTTTAGAGAAGAAGGTTATTCATAACACTTGTCAGAGACATTAGGGAAGAGTACTCAAGGGGGAATACTGTTGTAAGGTTTTGTGATAGAATAGAATGTTGAACACAATTCTGAATATGACAGGAAAAATGGGAATTTATAGCCAAGGAGCATGGTGGCATGTCAGCAAGTGGAAAATTATAAAGAGATGGAGTAATTCTTTGCAGATTTCACCTAGGGATTTTTTGGTGATGAAAGACTAGTAAGATACTGAAAGTGATCAGACCAAGAAGGGTGAAGCATTTTCCCTACATGGATCTGCAGGATTCTTGCTCAAACTGACTAAGCAAGTCCATCACAAAGGTGATTCACGAGCCTGAATAGACTTTGGTCAGAGAGTGAGTCCTGGTCAAGAGTCACACTTATCTTCTAAGTGAGGAAGTAATTTTTTTATATTTATAAAGATTGGGTCAAGTAAGTGATGGTTCAAAGCATGACGCTGTCTAATGTATTAATCTGGAATTCTTGGAGAAAATGGTAACATTGGAAAGATTTGTCTCCGATTTGTTTTGTGGACACTAAACATCTTTAAAGAGAGTAATGCGAAATACTTTCCTTTTTCAGGTTAGATTTCCCATATATATATATATATATATATATATATATATATATATATATATATATATATATATTGAGCCTTTTTAAAATTGGACAGTTTTGAGGGATTACTTCAGTTTGTTCTATATATAAGTAGAAAAATTTGTGATTTAAATGGAGTCCTTTGCATGTTTCTGTTACCACTGAATACCTTTGGTTTCTTTCTGAAGAAGCATAGCTATTCACAGTGTTGCCTTCTATGCTTATGTTCTCATGGCGGTTTTGATATAAAATAATTATGGAAGCCAACCTTGTGTTATTTTATGTGTGTTGATCAGCTATAGTAAAATGTTGGTAAATTTTCTGTTTGTAACATGGGGAACATGTTTGTTGAATTTTCAGTTAATTGAAGCCTAACTTATTTATATGTATCATTGTGAAACACCACAGCAGATGGTCCTTCATGACAATATTGTAGAGTTCACAAAATTTGAATTTTCCTTATCAAGCTACAAAATTAGATTCTGCTCATTATGAGATAGTTTAAACCTAGAAACACTATGGCGAATATGAAACTTCATGCTGAATTACACTTGCTAAAATTAACATATGCAAGCATTTTCAAAATAACTTGTGAAAATCATTTTTCTTTTTTAAAGTTTTCGTGTAGCTTTTGAATGTAGAATTTCTTATATTCTCATTATTTGATTATTCTTTATGCCTGTGACTTTGCCCTTGAAAAAAGTATGAATTTAAATTAGCTGAAGTTTCCCACACATAAAAATGTTTTATAATATGCGGATAAACATATGTGATATCTTGGTTCACCAACTTGGTTTGTTCTCCAGTTTGGGAGTAGATGGCCATGTTTGTGTTTGTGTGGGAAAGGTAGCCATGGTTGTGTCTGTCACTTACTGCAGACTTTGTAAACAAAAACAAAAGTTTGCCAGATACTTCTATTAGTGAGCCAAATTGCTAAACAAAAGCATTTGTGAACTGAGGTACCATGGTACATACACAAATATGAATTTTAGATCTAAAATGAACATGGTCTGAAAAAAAAATACAGAGTTTTTGTACATGTGTTATTTTTTCATCCCACAATCTTCTTAACCTTTGTCTTCCTTCAGGTTCTCTGAAAATTTAACCTTTTTTATTTGAAGTCCTCACTTATGGATGAAATTGAATAGATCAGATTGCCTTATCCCAGGTCTTTTTTTTTTTTTTTTTTTTTTGTGGAACCAGGGATTGAACTCAGGCTTTTGTGCTTGCCAGGGAAGCGGTTATTCTACTGAGCCATCTCCTCAGGCTCCTAGGTCTTTAAAAAAATTAATTAGATCAGGGTCTCCCTACACAGTTCAGACTTGTAGTGATCCTTCTGTCTCAGCCTCTGTAGTGCTGGGATTACAGGCCTATGCCACTATGCCTGGTACCGGGAATTGGTACCAGGGAGCAATACCTGGGATCATACTTCGGTCCTTGTGCTTGCCAGGCAGGCATGCAGACTGCCAGGCTATCTACCCAGCCCCATCTTAGGTTTTTCAAGTAAGACTTAGTGATATGGAGGGATAATGGAGTTGTAGAAAGTAACAGTTTTGCATTATCAATCATTGAATGGCTAGATCTGAGTTACAAAGGCAAGCGGAGGTAAGAGTAACAACAGTTGTTCTCCAGGCTCAGGTCCCTATGAATATAACTGTTCTGCTATTCATTCCTGTCTCTTTGATGCACATGAGGAGCAAGATAAGTAATATCTCTTTTCTAGACTTGCCTTCATTTATTCCTTTTTTTTTTTTTTTTTTTTTTAGTGAAACCAGGGATTGAACTCAGGCCCGCCTCCATTTATTCTTTACCTGTATGTTGCTGTTCTCTGACTTTCAAATACATGTACCTGTGCCATCCCCCAGCTATTGGTATCTGCATCTTTGGTGTTGTTTCCTATTCACCTTCGGTCAAAGTGTGATGCCTTCATTCTTTTGTACCATGAAGCTTTGGGACAAGGGGGATCCATCTGTAATCTTCACTGGGGCTTAACAACAATGCAGCTTCAGTTAACTAGTTTATTCAAGGACTAAGGCTGCTGTATGAATATAGGAAACCCAGAACTTGCACAGGGTCTGTTTCCCAAGGAAGGGTTATTAATGACGGAATAAAGGGGAAGGACTGGATCTACCCAGTGATGCAAGGAAACAAAAGAAGCTACCCAGAAAAATACTTGTGTGCTTTCTCAGTGTGAGGCACTGTGTGGGTTACAGAATTTAATCCTTGCAATAGCTCTCTGAAGAAACTGATCAGAGATAAGGAACTTATCAGACCAGATTTCTGTTTTTTTTAGCCTCTTTATTAAGCACAGTTATCAAACCCTTTATTAATCACAGTTTTCTAAGACATTTGAGAGATACAAGGAAGAAGGTGATATTGTGGATTAATGCAAAAATTCATAGTCATGGGCACAATTAAATATTTAAGACTCCTAGATATTTTGAGATGTGTAAATCAAAGAGTGTGTTACTAAATGTGAGAAAATTCTTCACAGCTAGTTCTTAGTAGCACTGAACTGAAGTAGAGTACATGCTGACAGAGCTCCTCAAAAGGAAACAGGTGTACGTTTAGAGATTTACATTGGGTTGGGGAGATGGCTCAGTAGAATAAGTGCTTCCCTGGCAAGCGCAAGGGTCTGAGTTCAATCCCCAGTTCTGCATAAAAAAAAAAAAAGAAACTAGAGATTTACATTAAAGTAGGATATTAAATAAGCAACTGTAAATTTACTAAGATTTTAACTGACAGTTCTTGAGAACTAGAAACTAAATATATTAAGTATAACATAAGTAGTTTCTCTAGTATGCTATATATACCAGCCCTAGAAAAAGCATTATATTCATGCAGCTTAGTTGTTGAGGGACTCTAGCCTATTAACTTTTCTATACCTTTTTTACTTTACTCTGGTACTGTTTACTTTTAAAAATATTTTTTGCATCAGATTGTATGTCTTAGTTCATCATTAACAGTTGACTCATGTAATATTTAGTCATCAGTGTAAACTAAAGCCTAAACTTCAAATTTGTGTTTGAGATGGGAGTAGTTTAATGTAAATGGTCAGGAAAACAAGTTACATGTGGATCTGAGTAGCTTTGCTTTCATTTTTTTTCCCCCATATTTTAGGGAAGGGTCCGCAAGGTGTTCAGGGTCTTACTACTAGATTGGACTTGTATTGATCCGCCTGTTTACAGCCTCCAAAGATCTGGGATTACAGGCACATGCCACCATGATCAGTCTCATTGTGGTCTCAGCATGCGTGTGGTGTCCGTCCTGTCCCCCCAACCCCCTCCACCATAGCAGGTCCTGTAATCCGCTGAGCTATCTGTCCAGCCCCAGATTTTCTTTTTTAACTCAGAAAAAGGAACGATGGACTCAAAGGAGAGGCCCACTGATCATTTCCAAGGTGGCCCTTTTAGGAGAATGGTGTTTTTATTGTATTTTATTTTATTTTTTTAGGAAAGGGTCTACAGGGTGTTCAGGGTCTCATTACTAGATTGGACTCAGTGATCCGCCTGTTTCTAGCTTCCCAAGAGCTGGGATTGCAGGTGCACGCCACCACACCCAGTCTCAAATATTTAAAGGGCAGCCTGCTCTGCCCAGATGCAGAGTGAGTCTTTCACTCCTTTCCAGCTTGAACATTTAGTTCCATCATCTTACCCTTTCTCAAGTATGGTATAACCCTGTTATGATTCATGTCTAGTTGTTCCCGCAAAGCCTCATGCAGTCTTGGGGAGGCTTCTGGAGTTTGTGGTTGATTATTATGGGTGTGGATGCTGTGCTTGCTCTGGGGCAGGTAATTTGCATTACAATATAAGGAGGGGAGAGAGGCTAGCTGGCTGTCTGAGCTGCTGCCACTCCATTTGCTCTCTGCCTTTTGCCACCACCACGAATGGTTGTTCTTTGCCTTGTGCCACTCTGGCTTGGAGCCAGCTGAGTATGGACTGAAACTTCCAGTGAGCTAAATAAAACTTTATTTCCTTAATTTTGAGTGTCTAGTATTTGTCCCAGCAATGAGAGATGAGTAACTGAGACAAACCCCCTACTCCCTGTTAGCTCCTTAGGTGTCAAATACTTTACTGCTCTCTTTCCTTTATTTAAAGAAAGCCCATTAATATGTTTTCCGTGTTAATCTTTGTTGTGGATCTACAGTTTTAGGACAAGGAGGAAGCTTTCATGAATGTATTGAAAACAGTGGAAGCTGAGGTTAGGTGGGAAGAATAGGGAAGAAGGTTTTTGAAAGGTAAAGTGAGATGATGGAATGCACTGTTCTGAAGCAACTGCAGCAGGTGAGTAAGGAAGTTGAGATGTAAGTTGAGACAATTGCAAAGTAGTAGAATGTTGACATGTGTGGCAGAATTCTCTTAGAAAAATGTTACTAGTTTCTGTGTTAATAATGAGTGAAAGGGGGCCAAGGAGATGGCTCAGTGGAATAAGTGCTTTCCTGGCAAGTGCAAGGGCCTGAGTTCAATCTCTGGTTCTGCCAAAAAAGAAAAAAAAAAAGAGTGAAAGACCAAATGAACTCTGTGAAGATCTGAGCTCTCACAGTGGCTGTGGGAATGGAAAAAAGTGGGCAGATATGGCAGACCTCATGGGAGTAGCCTGACTTGATGATTGGTGGACAGTGACGCAAGGTGACTGCAGCTGTTTCTAATAAAGGGCAAGACTAATGTAATAGTGGTAATGATGTGGGCTGCAGAGGTAGGAATGTGGGTTTGGGAGGGGACAGCGCATTCAGTTACATAATTTTTTTTTTTTTTTTTTTTTTTGAGGAACTGGGGATTGAACTTAAGTGCTTATGCTTACCAGGGAAGTACTTATTCCGCTGAGCCATCTCCCTGGCCCCGCATTCAGTTACAGAAAGTGCTTGTGAGTTGGGCCTGCATAGGCAGTGGACTGCTCAGAATGTGAGGCTGAGTTCACGAGGTCGTGGCTGAAAGCATGTAATCAAAGTACCACGTAAAGGAATACTTTAAACTATCAAAAAGATGACTGCGAAGGGAGGGAATATGAGTGAGAAGATCTGGGAAAATCAGTCTGTTACTGGATTGCTCACCACCCTGGGTATATTACCCAAGCTTTTGAACCCACTTTCTTCTGTCATAATAAAGGGAAGCTTATAGTATCTTCCTCATTAGAGTGTTGTGAAACTGAATGAAATCACCTGTGGAAATTATGTGGCGTTTGGCAGCCACCTAGAGTAATATATATTCGCTAAATTTACTTATTTGTTAAGCATTTCGGTTATTCAGGGAAGACTGACTGAGTCTAATACTCCCAAATCTAGAGGTGATATTGAATGTTTAAAATTAAACAAGTAATCTAATTAAGGGTGATATTTTTAGTTCACAAATTAGAATTTTTGGGTTTTAAATATCTGGTGTTTTGTAATCTTTGAATGAATTTTTGGGATTAGTATATATTTCAGTTTTAGGTATTTTTCTATAAAGCCCTTTTCTTAACATTTAATACCTCTTGATGCAGACTTCAATACTTTTACATTTGCTTTTGTTCTGTAGTTTTTACATAATGTCTTCACATTTTGGATATTTGAGATCAACTCTTGGTTGAATATGTTTTTCTTTGATTAGATTGAAAAGTAGGCAGGTGAGAGATGATGGTAATAAATTTTTTTTTTTTTTTTTTTTGTCTTTTTGAGACAGGGTCTCACTATGCAGTTCAGGCTGGCCTTAAGCCCACTTTGTAGCTCAGGCTGGTCTTGAACTCACAACAATCCTCCTGCCTCAGCCTCCCGAGTGCTGGGATTACAGGCGTCCGCCACCATGCCTGGCCCGATGGTAATAAATTTAATTTTTTCCAATGGATTTTTTTCTAATGAAAAAGGGGTATGAAGAAACCAGTTGTTTTGGCATCAGTTTCTTTTTTCCATTGTAGAGTTTTTATGCTTTAGAAGTGTCATTTGGGGGAGCCAAAGCACTGTACTTTAACTTCCAGTCATCCATTCAGTGTAGGATGGAATCAGGTTCATGCTTTGCAGTGTTCCTTTTGCTTTGTGATAAATGGATAAAGATCTTTGTTAAATAGTAAATGAATAAAACTAAATGTTAAGCACATATATACCTAGAATTTTAACTTTATACACTTGCATTTTAGTTGTCCTATTATTTTAAGGCTTAAGAGAAACCAGTATTTTTGGTTGAATATGTGTCAGTGCAAAGATACGGCAACTCTAGCATAGATATTGATTCCTAGTCTAATGGAGACCCACGTTAAAATGCCTTAAGAAGCAGCTGTTGGATTTTTTCCTGTCAGTGAACCAACTAATATTTTCTGAGTATCCATAGATGCAAAGCACTGTAAATTATATTAAAAATATTGCTACTTGAGTAAGTCCTTAAAGAAGCAATTTTGGAACTGTTTGGTTGATTGGTGTATATCAGAGCTATTGTTTGGGCTTTCTAGACAAAGGCTGTCAGGGAAGTTCCAGGGTTTGCATACAAATAGACTTGGATTTGAATTTAGAAAATATAGCTTTCTTATTGTATTCTGGTTGTCCTGTTTTTCACTTAGTTTATACATGTTATTTATAGTGGATTAGAATTAATTGTCTTACCTTTACTTTTAGTATAAGCATGATATTTTTTATCACTGTTTCTGACATGGGTGTATAAGTGCATACACACATAAGAAAGATCCATAGTTCAGACAGTATTTATAGCAGGATAGAGACGTTGCTGTCTGTAGTCACAAGAAAAGTCTGTTTTTGAATTTTGCTCCCTCATTTTCATTTTCATTGTGAGAGGTTGGGTTCTAGCACAGATGGGCTGCCTCCAAGACATGTCTTTATCAGAAACGGGGGTTTAACATGTACTAGAAATGATGTGTGCTGCTCTCACCTTTCCTAAGGTCTTACAATTCATTATCTGATTTTGGTTTAGCATATCTCAGGAAAGTTTCAGGTGGACTAAGAGAGGAAATACTTCTTTAACAAGTAGGTGTCATTCTGAGAAAGAAGGTAATTCTTGTAGAGAAAGTAATCCATTAGCTCAGTATGTTGTGAAGGCAGCTTTGCTACTTTCTTGTCCTCTGCTGCTTTCTCTGTCTTTGTCTAACCAGAAGACTGACATGAAGGCTACTCACCTTTTTGTGAGTGCTTCTTTTTAAAACTATGTGATTGATGGCCTGGTGGAGATAACCCAGGCATGTTGGGAGTGGGAAGGAGCTCCTTTTCCTTCTTCTAGTTCTCTTTTTCTAAAAAAATGTTATTTGGTTCTAGTGTGGGAGAAGGTGACCTCTGGAGAGGTAAAATATTTTTCTTCTGTTCTGAGTTTTGTATTTATTTTCCCAGAGTGACAGAATTAATTTAAATGTTGCAGAATGGTAGGTTTCAACAAATGAAGTTAAGCTTAGTTCGTTCTTTATTTTTACTATATATGTGATAAAATCAGATAATAAAGGCCTAAAGAATTCTGATAAATTCACCCTGTTTCACCTTCTTGAACCTAAGAAGCATAATTGTCCTAAATTATGCAAAATGCTAATTAAAGGGTTTAATTTGCTCATCATCTCAGTTTGATTAGCAGCAGATGCTGATTATCTGCACAAGTCTAAATGGACCTTTCTAAGATAGCTTTCATTATTTAAAATCAACTTGTCAAACTAATGAAGACATAAACTTTAGGGATAACGAATACCAGTAGTTATCTATATACTTGCAGTGTAGCACACACAAGGCAATTAAAGAATGCTGCGTGCCAAGGACTTGGTATATACGGTGTCATTATGGATTTTGATAGACTCAAAGTTGAAGAGCTGAGCATTGTTTTCCCTTTTGTTGCTTTTATATTTATTTATTTAATTTTGTGGAACTGGGGATTGAACTCAGGCCCTTGCCCTTGCAGGCAAGTGCTTATTCTACTGAGCTATCTCCCTGGACCCCCTTGTCTTGTTTTTAAAATGAGCTCCTTAGATTCTGTAGTTAGAACTTTGTTAGGCCTATGGGTCTTCTTGGGGAGTTTTTTCTTCCTGTTGTGAATGAAGACAGCACTAGACAGTGAGACAGTCTTATTCTTGTGCGTTCGGACCATGCATAAAAACGGGCAAAATTACTAGACAGTTGTATCAGGCTCCCCTTCCAGGTGGCTAGACCTTCCTGTCCTAAAGCTGAGGAGCCCCATAAGAAACAGTCAGTAATGGATCAGTGTTAAGGTAAGGAAGCAGGGTGGGTGTAGTGGTTTTGTTCAGTACTTAAATAAGAATTTAGGTCCGAGCCCCTAGCTTTTGTATGCATTCTTCCTGCCTTGCTGTTGTCTTAGAGCAAAAACATGAAGTAATTCATAGACTGTTTACTGGGGTTGATTGAGGTTAAGGTTAGGGAAACAAATGTAGAAGCTATGTAACTTGAGTCAGATACAAATGGCTCAGTAATAGAAAAGGTTTGGGGTTCTGCTTTGCAGATCTGGGTGTTAGGAAAACTACACCAGGATGAAGGGCAGTATGGTGAGATGCTGCACTGTCCTAGAGTGGATAATCAAAAGTTAGTGTAGCCTGGGGTGAAGAGCATAGCTTCTGGTACTCTGCCTCTTGGGGTTGAATATAATAGTACTGCTTTCTAGTTGTTGTTCCCAATTTTGTTTTTGCATCTGCAAAAGACAGAATATAAGAGTACTGCCTCATAAGGTTGTGAGGCCTTGAACACTCACTTAAATATGTAAACTTCTTTAATTATGCTTAATTAAAATATATTAATTTGCTAATATATTTTATGAATAATTTAGAATAGTGCCTGACACATAGTAAGTACACACCGAATGTTAACTATTATTCATCATTATTATTTGGTATCATTCCAATTTTTACATGAGATTTATAAGAGATGCTAATAGATACATATATGTGTTACTTGAGTTTTATTAAAACCGGTAAGCACATGCTTCCCTCTGTGTAGTATGAGAGGACTAGGCAGGATACTAGAAGGGATACTGGGCAGTGGGGAGCGCCTGATCTTGAGCACCTTTTATATTTGATTTTTAAGGGTAATAGAGATTCATTCAGATTGAATTATTTTTTAACTCTTAGAAAATTAAAACAAGGTGCTGTGGGATGGGATGGGTCACAGAATGCTGTTGATTCTTTTTGTTTTTGAGACAGTCTTATGCAGTCCTGGATAGCCTTGAATTTAAGCTGATCCCCCTGCCTCAGCGTCCCAGTGCATTACCCTGCCCAGCCTAGGGTGCTGCTTAGAAACAGGCGAGGGTCAGCCCTGTGCACACATTCCTCAAGGCTTTGTCCACTTGCTCTCAGCCTCATGGTTACTCTTCTAGCTTGAGTTGCCAGGATTTCTTGTCCAGCCTGTTTACTTTGCAGCAGGAGTGGGGATAGGATTACGTGTGTTCTGCAGCCCAGTCCAATACTATTGATTTCCTGTTAGTAGAATGTTAATGGTCACAGTTCCTAACAAGGTACTTTGACCTTTCATTCCTATTACTCCCTAGCCTTCTCCCTTAACCATTATTTCTGTCAACTCTAGGGACCAGCCACAATAAACTTTTTTAGTTTGAAAACACATTTTTCTGTCCTAACCTTGAAGATTTCCCCCTTTTTTTCATCTAATTTTGGCTAATTAATCATGTCTCAGTTTATACAGGTTTTCTTTTTGGGGATGTTTCCCAAATTTGGCTTAGAAGCTATACTTTGTGTTTGTAAGTACTCTGCTACTGCTGTTGGGGTTTTTCTTCTTCTTCTTTTTTTTTTTTTTTTTGGTGGAACTGGGGATTGAATTCAGACCCTTCCACTTGCCAATAAGAAGTGCTTATTCTACTGAGCCATCTCCCCGGCCCAGTTAGGGTTCTTCTACTGGAAGGTCTTCTCTGTGTAGTCTGGTGGTGAGCTTGACAGCAGCGGATCCTTTCTTGTTCAATGTCAAACACAACTTCTATCCTATGGGAGGTATACATGAAAAATCCAAGTATATAAATGAATTAGCCACTCACAGGTGTGTCCCTAGAAGACACTGCCTTAGCTGCCTAGGAGATGTTTGATCCTGGAATGTTTATGATGAAGTTTAAACACTCAGTGGTTTGTCTTGTGTGTTGGTTGTACTCACAGCCATATAAAATAGATGGATCAAGTGATAGTGTGCAATTAGCAGAGTGGGTTTTACAACTCAAGATCCACATCACTCTTTGCTAATTGTATACTTATAGAAGTTAGATTGATCTTGTTGCATTAAATCTCCCTAGGCAGATTTTGAGGGGGAAATGAAAGTTTTAATTCAGTAGACATTGGGGAAGGGTAATTTGCAGAAAAATTTGCAGATTGGCAAGATTTTCAAGATTCATATGTACTGTATCTCTCAAGTTCCAAAGAATGTTGGTAGTTTGTTCTGTTTTAGAACAAGAGTGTTTCTGTTTAACACCAGTTGCAACCTGGATTGTCTAGAATTTGCAAAGTAGGCTTTTTCAGTTTTATCTTACCTGGAAGCTTTCACACATGTTTAACAATTTGTCAATGTGATAAAAATTAATGTAGTTAAAATTGCATATTTCTGAAGTGTTAAGAATGAAAAATGATTTCTGTTCTTAAAGAATGAGGATAGTAATATACTATATTCTGAATTCATAGTGTAGTGAAAATTAAAAAAGTAGTATAGTGAAAATTAATTTATATAGTAGCCAAGTACTATATAAAAATAATTAGGAGGGAGTAAATATGCTCATAGCTAATGAATGTTTCAAGAGATCCCTTAGTTAGTGTAAAGGGTTACCCACAAATGGGGGTGGAGGTGTAGCTGAGCAGTGTAGGATGCTTGTGTAGCAGGTACAGGGTCTTGGTTTTGATCCCTAATATTGGGAAAGCAACAAAAACAAAGCAGAAAAGATGGCTGCAAATTGTACTGACATAGGTGGGAACTATGGCACCCTCTGCTTCCTTTTTATTTTGAGATTTTTATCTTTTAATGCTGTGTTTAAATATGCATAATATTTATTATTTTAAAGTGTATAGCTCGGTGGCATTAAATATTTCACAGTGTTTGGAGCCATTACTGTTGTTCATTTCCAGAATGTTGTCATCTTCCCTGATTCAGGGCATAATTAAATACAAGCTACCCATTCTTCTTTCCAGTGCTTTGGCTTGAGTGGGTTTTATAATTTCTGGCAAGTAAATTACTGTGGAAATGACATTGTAATAGTTTCTGAAACAGACCTTAAGAAAATAGAGACTTCCATTTCCTGTCTTGGCAGCACTCTCCTGGCGATCCTGGGAATGCCATGGAGAAGTCTAGCTGGACTTGCTGAGACAGATTGCTGGGAGGTCTGTTCTGAAAGCATAAACCAATAGCTGCTGTGCTGGAGAAGCGTGTTGACTGTCCTACCGAGCCTGGCTTTTCAGTCATCTCCTTCAAGGCGTGACACTTGAGAGAAGAGCCATCTTGGGCCTTCAGATCTGTCTAGTCACTGGCTCAGTACCCCATGACACTATTAGATGCTGTATGGAGCAGGTGGCCTGTCCTTTGGTGAATGCTCAGTATGTTAAGAATACTGTGCCAGTGGCGCCCTTTGTAGTACTTCATTTACTTAAGTGTAATAAGATGGTCTCTGTTTTAAACTGCGAAATATTGGGTTACTTTGTTAGGCTGTTATAGATAACTGGAATTGGTAGTAGCTAAGCTAGCTAGAAGTTCTTTTGACTCCTTGAATTTGTAAAGGCAAAACAAAAGAAGCATTATACCCCTCTGAACAACCCTAACATGTTTTGGAAAGACTGTGAAGATAATAAAAGATACATACATCAAGAAAGTTGTTGGTTTGTGTGGACAGTGAAATTCTAATAATGAGATAAGGAGAGGATAACTCTGAGAGAACTCAGATTACTTAGAAGGAGCAGAAGTGGTGAAATTGTTGATAAATATTTTCACCTTTCAAAAATTCTTTGGCTGAAGCTTCTTAAAAACAAATAGCTGAGGTTTATGAGTTTTCATTTTGAAGAAGAGATTTGCCAGGAGCCTGAGGTAGTTTTCAAGTTTTTTTTTTTTTTTTTTTTTACTTTCAGAGATAACTTTTTATGGTTCAGGGCTCTACAAAGTAAGGTAATAAGGTATAAAGTACAAGGTAGTAAGCTTTATGCTTTTATGTGGTACTCTTAGCTCATCAGAGTTTGCCAAAATTTAAGGTAGGCCAAATTAGCTTATTTCATAGCATGAATTGTGGGTAATCCTTTGTAATTGGTAAATTAGATTATGCTCAGGGCACTGTGTAGGTGCTATGCGGGATTGAAAAAGCATTTTTGCTGGGGTTATAACTCAGTGGCACAGTGCCTACCTGGCAAGTCCAAGGTCCTAAGCTTGATTTCCTGTCTGTCTGTCTGGCATTTTTGCAAATAGAAAGGCATATAAATAAATGCATAAATGCCATGGGTTACTGTAGACATAAGGCTTCTAAAATTTTATGTGCCTTTCCCAAATGTTGTGGATTTTTGTCCTATTTTTAATGTTTAGTCCTTTATATTTGGTTCTTGATATATGGCATTTGGGTTGTGGTAGATAAGGGGAAGATTTTAGTTTATATGGAAAATCTTTGGAAGCAGATTCTTATTGAAAAACTTAAAAGTACCACCTAGAAAAACAACCCTGTTTTGTAAGGGTAGGGAGCCAGGCTAGATAGGCCTAATTGGATGCTTTGTGTTGCTTCTGTTGTGACCCTTCCCTTAAGGAGTATGAGAATCATAGATGAATGCGCGCGCGCGCGCACACACACACACACACACACACACACACACACACACACACACAGATATTTAAATTTGCTGCTCAGCTTTTTGGATTTCTTACATGGTGTCAATTTTGCATTGTAATGAACTTAATGGAGGCAAGAAACAAAATGGCATCTAAATTCTCTTCTCAAAGCTGTTTTTACTTATTTCTACAAACTATAAATAATAAATTTGCTCATTTTTTTGTAATTTAATAGTGGCAAGAATGTATAGATAGGGAGCAAATGAGTGCTATTTTCAGAGATCATTGTCAAGCTCATTAGAGAGAACAATGTCATGGATCTAGGATGGATTGTACATTTCTCTCATGGCAGTTTTGAGGACATAGAATAAAACTAGCCACATTTTTTGGGGGGGGCGCTAGGAGGACAGGGTTTGAAAAGAAAAGGTATTTTTGTATAGTGTAAATAAAACCTCTGTTTAGCACCTGCTGGAAAGATGGTAGATGCTAGGAGGATCATGTTTCTGGTCTAGGTTACTCAAGGCTGGGCTGAGCACAGATCGCAGGTTCCTGATGCAGGAAAATAGGAGGCCGGTGGAGAGATGGACATAGGTAGCCGGGGCAGTGCAGGCTGCTCCCTGCGGCACCCATGTGCAGTACTGGAGACCTGGATGTGCTCAACACACTTCCCGTTCTGAGGGTGCCACAGAGACTTCTGTGCTGGGATTCCTAGCTTAAGTGCTTCAAGTGAAGTGTTTAATTTGTAGAATGTAACTGGGAGGGGGTTATAGCCAGAGGGAAGAGGCTGCTTGGAGACCATGAAGTACATTAATATAAGTTGCGCCTCTTCTTCCTGGTGCAGGGCACATGGATGAAATGGTAGGCTAACACTCCCTTTAGATCTCTGCTGGTGTTAAGAGGAGGCTTGGAAGAGCTTTAGTTATATCAGCTTCTTCCTCACCAAGATAACTCAGATTAACATAAAATTCATAGAAAGTATGCTTCCTGCAGAATTATTTTTCTAATGCATCTTCTGTAGAAATTGTGGAGCTACTATTCTTTATATTTATTGTTAATTTTTAATGAGAGGTTCATTAGCACTGTTTCAGGTTATAGACAATTTTCATTAACATGTTTATAGGTATAGCAAACAAGACAAAGTAAAATGATCTAGTGCTAGAGTGCATGATACAGTCTATTAACACTTATGAAACAGGGTTGGTTAGATAGCTCAGGGACTGGTTTGATCCCTGGCACCACCTGCTGTGCCGGCCCTGCCCTCCCTGTGTGCTGAGTTGGCTTCTGAGTCCTGGAATGGTGGCACATGCCTGCAATATCAGTGCTGGTGAGGCTGAAAACAGGAGTATCACTACGAGCCCGAGTCCGAGCTGTGTAATGAGACTCTGTACCAAATACATAACAAAAGACTCATAAAACAGAATAGGTATTTGCTGTGTTGAGTTAATCTAGAAAGACAGACCCAAGCTGGTGTTATTTGACTTGCATCTTGGAAGATAAAAAGGCAGAAAGGAGGTAGCAAATATGATGTCAACTTCACCTTCAATGGTTGAATAATTTCTGAGGATCTAAAATGTTGAACTGAGTTACCAATAGGACAACTCTGTCAAAGCCATGAAGCTGGGCTGGCAAGATAGCTCAGCGGTCTAAAGCACCTGCTTTGGCAAGCTTAGGCAAGCTCTCAGGAACCGCGGTTCGATCCCCAGCACTACATGCTGTGCCAGCCCCTCCCCCAGGGCGGGCTGAGCTGACCCCCCCCGCAAAAAAAAAAAAGTCCGTGATGCGTAGGGAGACACTGTAATAAATAAATAAATAAATAAAAAGATAATACAGCTTAAAAAAAAAAGCCATGAAGCTGACTGATACTTTCATATGCAAATGTATGTATTTGAAGATCTTTTGGAATAAACGTCTCCCTTCCCTTATCCCAGGTATAACAAAATAGTATTCTAGTTTCACTGGAGTTTCAGGTGTATATTAGAAATTAAATTTAATAATACTTATTAAAATTTATTGTCAAAGATTTGATTTCTCATAATCTGTAAGTGAAAATTATAACAGCTCAATCTATTTTTCTGAGCTTTTTTTTCCTTAAACTTTTTATTTCATTCTGTATTTGCTTAAATAAACACAGCTGCTCCAGTGGTCTGTGAGCTCCAAGCAGTGTCTCCCTTTGGTTGGAGCTACGTGAAGCTGTATTTTTATAATAAACTACTGAGATTGGAAAATGTCAGTCACCATCATATCTTTCAGGAGCACAAGTTCTCTGCCTCTCTTCCAGTGACCTTGAAAGTGACAAAATGCTACATACTTTGAAAAGTTAGGGACAAGTAAAGTCAAACAGTTTTCAGTTGGACTGCATTATAAAAATGGGGAAAACTATGTTTTTTTTTTTGTGTGGGGAGAGGACAGCATTTGCCAGATAGAGCTTCAAAAAGATTGAATTTGGGAGGCTGTTAATTATGTGCCGAGAGGTTATTGTAGAAGAAAACATAAGGGAGACATCATAAAGAAGGAAATTTGAAACTCATAAGGAAAAAAATTGAAAACTTTGAAGAAAGAGGCATTCTGCTAATTAACCGAGTGCTTCAGATAGTTTGGAATTAAAGAAACAGTTGCAGATTTCAAATATTGATTAACTTTGTTCACAGGAAAACTGGGATTGTGATGGGAAATAAACTTTAGCTTTAGTTTTAAAACATACTTACTGTCCTTTAAAATTTTACTTTAAAATATTTATTGAGTATAAAGTTTTAACAATAATTTTTTTTTTTTTTAATGTATGTAGTACAGGGCCTACAGGGTCTCACTGTGTAGATCGGACTCAGTGATTCTCCTGTTTTCAGCTTCCCAAGGGCTGGGATTGAAGGTAGGATAGCTGTTCTGCTCTTAATCTCCTTTTATGATACTTTGCTTATTTCACTTCTGTTTGTTTTAAATCTCAGTTTGTGTGGGAGTTGAATTCGTTTTACTTATCTTGCTTTGGTTTCAGTAGACTTCTTATGTTTTATATTGATTCTTGAAAATTCTGAGCCGTTATTGTTTTTAAACCTCCTTTTAAAGGTTTATATATCTATCAATCACTAATCAAATATGATAGATGTATGTTAGTTTTTCAGTCAACACTAGTTATTCAGATCTCATTCTTGGGCCTGCATTTCACTTTTCTTGATTATTTTTCTGCTTAAATACATATTATTTCTTTTGAGCTATTTTCCAACTTGTTATTTTTCTTTTCTCTTTTGTCTGTGTGTACATATTCTTTTTGCAATACTGCAAGTTCAATCTAGGGCCTTCTATGTTAAACCCTGTAGCACTAAACTATAGTACAACTATTGGTTTTTTGATTTTGGTTACTATAATTTATAGAAGTGCTTACCTCTCTCTCTCTCTCTCTCTCTCTTCTCCTCTCTCTCTCTCTCTTTCTCTCTTTCATCTTTTTTCCAGATCTTCTATGCTATGTGTTATGGATTCTTATTCCTTGCAGATGTTTTAATATTTACTATTTTTTGAATACTTTGGTATGATAATTCAAAGATTCAAAATCTGTGTGATTTGTTTCTGCTATTGTTTGTACTTGTTCTTACTTTTTTTTTTATTTTAGGGACAGAGTCTGCCTATTGGCCTCAAACTCCTAAAATCAGGTGATCCTCCTGCCTCAGCCTTCTGAGTAGCTGGGGTTATAAGCACATTGTGCTGCACCTGGCTTCTGTTCTTGTTCTTATTCATATTTCCTTTTGTGCCTAGTTATTATAGATTGATTATTGCCCTTGCACTTTTTTTTTTTCTTTTTAAGTCATTTCCCAGGATGAGTGTGCTTTCTTCTGAGGTACTGTGTTTGTGTTTGCCAGGCTTTTGGAGGTACTATCAGCCAGGGACCCTTTTGAAACCATATTTAGCATTGAGGCTCTTGTAGCTACAATTTTGTTTGAATCAGGGTCTTACCTTGTAGTTCACACCAGCCTTGCACTCACCAAGTAGCCCAAGCTGGCCTCAAACTCACAGTGACCCCCTTGCCTCACTCAGCTTCCTGAATGTTGGGATTACAGGTGCTTGTCACTATGCCCTGTGACATCTTAGAAACTTCGTTCTGCTTTTTCCCTTTCTTGGTTCAGTGACATCTTGCTCTTTACTCTGCTGTGTTTGAAAGAGATGGTGATTCATTTCTCAAATACTCCTGTGGGTCTCAGTTGAATACAGTGAGGGTCTCCTCTAGGTTTCCTAGAGGCTGAAGATCTGAAATGCAAGGTGGGCAGTGACATTGGCTATTTATGTCAGGATAAAGGTGTTTTTTTTTTTTTTTTTTTTTTCCTTATCTCAGGTTTGCCTTAAATTTTGGCCTGAAAAAAAAAAAAAAAAAAAAGATTTTTTTTTGGGCCAGGGACATGGCTCAGTAGAATAAGCATTTCCCTGGCAGGTGCAAGGGCCTGAGTTCAATCCCCAGTTCTACCAAAAAACAAAAAAAACAAAAAAAATTTTTTAGCCTGTTAGTTCCCTGTATTTTCAACTCTTATTGTTCTCAGACTAATATATTTTTTAATGGTTTGTTTAGTATTTTAAAAAATTGTTTTCAGTGGTCCATAGACCTGGGCAACTTAAGAAAGCAGGAGCTGCTAATGGCCTCAGTGTGAGGCCTGGATGTGCTGAGCTGCTGGAGGTTCCACCTCCAATTGTTCCTTCTGTCCATCTGTCATGAGATAGGGCAGGGGCTGAGTGGTGATAGTCTTCAGATTCTGATTCTGAGCGTGTAAGGCAGAGTACTTTCTTCAATTGCTATGTCAGATTAATGGAGCAATATGTGCTCATGTGGAGAGATTGTGAGGGTAAAACTATTTTTACTAAAAACACTACTATTCTTATATTCCCCCAGCAATTCTTCTGTCATCTTTAACTTCTTGTTTGCTTTTCACCTTTTTATTTGCTTTTTCCCCTCCATTTCTATCAAAGTTCCCCAATTCTAGGACTATACTTGTTGGCATACTAACGTCTTAAGTCCTCTGTAATTACTAGCACAGTTAAACATTTTACAGGTATGAAATTTTTATCATGTGAAATAAATTGATTTTATTTTCATGAACTTTATATTTTGTCTGTTTATACTTTTTAGTCTTTTGGGGTTTAGTTATACTCAGTATTATTTCTTATGTATTTCATTAAGTTGAATACTCTCAACTTCCATAGTTTGTATATTTTGGTCAGTAAAATTTTATCTCATACTATGGTACAACCTGGGAATATAATTTGTGCTTTGGTTCACATTCTCTCTTTTTTGTGTATTTGGTACAGGATCTCACTATGCAGCTCAGACTTGTAGTGATCCTCCTGTCTCAGCCTTCCCAGCACTGAGATTACAGTGTGTGCCACCATGCCCAGTCCCCATGGTCAGCTCAGTGTACCTGGGGCAGAGCCAATGTGGCTTAGTGCAGGGGATCAAACCTCAGTTCTTGCACTTGCCTAAGCAGGTCCACTGAGCTATCTAATTGGCCCTTGCTTTGCATTCTCTTAAGGGAGATAGAAGTGTAAATTCCTACCTATTATATCAGTCAGCATGCAACTAGAGAAATAGATCTAATATTATAGAAAGATAGATTGGTCTACAAAGTAGGCTTTCAGTGGCTGTTACAGAATTAGTGTGGGAGAGTGCACCAGGCCCGTTTGTGTGCTGGAGAGCCAGAGGGCCCAGTCAGGAGCTCATTGTGCATTCCTGTGCAGCTCCAGTTTTGGAGGTTGAAGAGTCTGCACTGGAAGCTAGAAGTGGTATACAAGGCAAAGGCGAGGATAGTGTTCCTCTGAAAACAGAAGCGAGCCTTGCTTCTTCTTTCCCTTTATATTCCATTCAGGCAATGAGCCTATTGGTTGGTACTGCTCTCCCCCTGAATGGGCCTTCCCTTTTTGGTAAATTCATTCCATCACACCTAGAACTGTGCTAAGCCAATGAATTAGGCATTTCTTAACACAAGCTGACACAACAGTAAACTATCTATCACAAGTATAACTCAAAAACACCACAAAGTGGAAAATATTTTGGATGAATGCACCAGAGCAGTTGAGCAACTGAGGCAGGAAAATGGATATTAGGGCGGGATAATGAGATGCCTTCAGGAGCAGTGGTAGGCCTACAGAAGGAGTGTTGGGTAGCAGCAGGCAGAAGACAGAGGTAGAAGTAAGTGAACAGAAGATCAAGAACTTTTTATTTTTTTTTCCGGAACCGGGAATTGAACTCCCAGTTGAACTTGCCAGGCAAGTACTTATTCTACTGAGCCATCTCCCTGGCCCCTCCATCTCCCAGGCCCCTCCCTAAGAACTTTGCATAATGATGTTTCAGTTCTTACTGAAGGAGACTGCCAGGCCTGTAGCCTCCTGGAGAAGGGTGTTTTTGCTTTTTGGCTAATTCTGTTTGCCTTATGGGCAGGTGTGGTGCAGCTTGTGGGGTAGGGGATCGAACTATGGTCCCCTGTGCCTGACTGCATTTGCCCAAGTGGCGCTTTAAACAGCTGAGCTATGGGGCAACCCCCCTTTAGCTTCCAGGGTGGCATGAAATTAGAAAAGTGCTGTATTCTACTTTTTCCACTCCACCACTCAGATTTGATACTTTGTATTTAATCCTTCATCTTTTATAATACATTTGGACATTTGATCTCAGGAATAGATTGAAGGATTTTATAAATTATATTTTCTTAATGTTGCTATCTAGCTATCCAACATCAGTTATTAATAATGTTTTACTCATATTACTTTTTGTATAATTGTCATATTTTATATGATTGTACTACTGGCATTTTTCTGGGCTATATCAGCCTAGGAATCACTTGGCCTTATAACTGGAGATAAAAGTTGGAGAGGGAAAGGGAAAGATTAAGACAGATAGGTATTTTGGCTGATTGGGAAGGACTTTTCCCTTTCTCTGCCCCATGTGTGCTTCCCAGCTTCCGGGATCTTTGGGTGGCATCAGGCTCTTTTCCATTTTATTTGGCAGTGCTGTAAGCCTCAGCTAGAACCATAGCCCTGGCAGTGCTGTTGATAGCTTTTCACATCTCTGTCCCTAATTATTTGAGCAGTTTCTGGCTGGGCTTCAAAAGTTAATTCCTATGATAAATCATTTTTTTCTCTCTCTTCCTCTGTCCTGCTCCCTCTCCTTCCCATCTCTATCTCCCTCTCTTCCTCTGTCCCTCTGTTCCTCTCCCCTTCTCCTTTCTCCTCCTCTCCTCCTCTTTCCCTCTCCCCTTGAGTTGGATTCAGCTCAGGACTTTGCACTTGCCAGGCAGGTATTGTGCTGTTAAGCTATATTCCTGGCCTAAAAAAGAGGATTTTTGTTGTTGTCATTGTTGTTGAAAAGAACAATTGCATTATCCCTTCATTTTTAGTGTAAGTTGTGGTATATTCCAACCATGCCTATGCTGTTAAAATGCAGTAATAAAGCAATCTGACAATTGATTTTTATATTGATCAGCAGTGTTACTGGGATTAACGTTCTAATTAGAATGTCAGGGTGGATATTAAATTATCACTCATTTTCTAATATTTAATCCTTTGGATGATTATAAATGACAAATTTGTGAGGTATCATATCATTCTATCAATTTTAGTTAATTAACAACCACATGGTGATAATTATTTTTCTTTTACTTTCTTTTTGTGTGTTTGCTAAAGATTTTTCAGTAAAAAATTTTCCTATTATTACTCTTTGTACATTAAAATGAAGAAAGTATTGTATAAGCCTTGGGCGATAAAATAGAAAAAAATGATTAAAATTTTTAAGTTTATAAGTATGTGTCATGACTATTACCAAGCCCAAAACAGCAATTCCAAAACTTTAACATCAAAACTTAAAACTAAAACTTACCCTGAAACTTGAAACAGTACCCATTGTATGTTATCTCAGACTTTTGGGGTTCAGAACAGTGGTTCTGCTCCATCTACCACTGCAGAGGTCTCATGGTTAGTGCCTGGTCCAGCCTCAGCTCTGCACAACACTGGACTGCTACGTCCAGTCCCCGGGGGTGGGGGGGTGGGGGGGGTGCTTCTACAAGGCCAGACGCTGCGAGGCTCCTTTCCTTGTGATTTGCAAGTGTGTTCTATGCTTGATGGTCCAGGACTGCAGCAGAGCAGCCTTTGACAGGGCGGTGAGCCCCCCTGGGCTTTAGCGGGGCCTGGCACCTCCTCACTCTTGCCTGGTCAGAGCAGACACAGGCCAGTGTGAGGTGTGGGAGGGGGTGAGGAGGCGATCTCAGCCCGCAGGAGGAGCAGAGGAAGAATGTGTAGCTCTTTTTAGTCCCCGCAGTGAGTTGAATGATTAGGTCACATTTGGGAAACAAACAAGTTTCCTTTTACAGATCACCAATGTAGAACCTGTATTTATGGGAAGTAATAATAGTAGTATTACAAAGTTGTAATATTTGCTTGAAACATTTGCTTCATCCACACATTTAAAATTTTATTATAAAAGATTCATAACTGCTTCATTATACATCAAAACTTTAAACGAGTGTCTTGTTTATGGTTCATGTTAAGTATAGTTTCAGTATTGTTGGAATTAGAACTGTACCTTTTCACTTGCAGGTGTTTTTACTTCAAGAAAATAATCATACTTAATATTATTTACTTAACGTTTATTCACTCTGTGCCCCTTCCCATGAGTTCAAGGCACCTTAAGACATGTAAGAACAATCTGTAAGAGGTAAACTGCCTAACCCGAGACCAACTACAGCTCATCAGCTGTGTGCCCCCAAAGTAGATCCTGGATCCGCCCACTTCTGCTTTTCAGCAATGCTTTTCTAGTTGAGGCTGCCGTCTTCTTTCCCCTGAACTACTAGGGCAGCCTCTCCTCAACTCACACTCCATGCAGGCAGCATTTAAAACTCAGTGTTCATCAGCCATTGCTTTCTTCTTCCTGTAGCTTCTACTCAGTGTACCGGAGAAGTCTTCCTCAACAGTGTCTGCAGACCCTGCCTCTTGTTGAACCTTTGCACTAGCTGCTCGTGCCATTGCTTGGGCTGCTCTTGCCTCAGGTTTTGTGTGTCCTTTCATTTATTTATTCATTTAATTTAATATTGTGATTTTTGACTTTAATTTTTTATTAGTACATGTTTGCAACCCATAATGATGACATTCATTATGGAAGTTGGTAAATCTTCATTCTTTTTAACTCCCCATCTCTTGGTTCTCTTGCTTCTTGCAAAAGATTCATCTCCCTGTTTACTATTAATCTATCTTTTATTTTACTCTTTAAATTATTTATACTTTGGGTTTCACACATATGATACCATGTGATATTTAAGCTTTTGTGTCTAGTTCATTTCACTTAATATTGTTGTCTCAAGCTGCATCCATTTTCTTCAAAGAGATTTCCTTCAAATGTATCCTTTATATAAGCAGAGTAGTACTCTACTGTGTGTAAATGCTGCGTTTTCTTTATCCATTCATCTACTGGTGGACATAGACCACTTCCAAGATTTAGCTCTGGTGAGTTTTGTTGCTGTAAGTACAGGTATGCATGCCTCACCTTAGTATGTTATCTTTTAACTTTCGGGGGATGATACCTAAAGAGGAATAGGTGGTTTGAATGGAATTTCTCATTTTAATTTTATTTTTTGGTGTAACCGGGGATTGAACTCAGGCCCTTGCAATTGCTAGGCAAGTGCTTATTCCACTGAGCTATCTCCCCGGCCCCCATTTTAATTTTTTGAGCAATCTTTATACAGAGTTTCATAGTGATTGCACTAGCTTACACTCCCATTAACAATGTAGAAGGGTTCTTTTTTCCCTGCAGTCTTGCCAGCATTTGTTATTACTTGGTTTGTTAATGGTAGCCATTGAGTCCTTTCCATATAGACGTCTCTCTCTTCAGAGAGAATTTAAAACTGACCACGCAGCTTAAAGTGTGTAGGAAGCCCCTCCTGGTCCTCGTGTTAGTCCAAGAAGTCTATATATTTATAATCCCAAAAGTACAGTATTGGAATTCCACCAAGTTAATTCTAATCTACCATTCCCAGTGTAATCCACGAGGAAAATAAAGACATTAAAGCATATTTATAATTATGGGGAGCCAAGGGGCCCTAAAGTCCAGCCAAGAAGATGGCTTTCTGGAACAAAGAGGCTGACCAACTGCTGCGTCTGAGTTTTATTTAGTCAGAAGGAGGAGTGGCTTGAGGATGAATGACTGAGAATTGTGGGAAGTAGGTGAATACTGTGAGCTGAGCTAGGTAGGTGGCCTGCATTTACCTCTGACATGCAGAGAGAAGGATTTGCAGAAAAAGTAATTTGTATTATGCTATTGAGATAGTATCTAATATTTTGGGGTCTGGTACTTTTGCTCTGATGTGTAATCTTTTAAGCCCCAGGAAGTCATAGCCTCTATCTCAAGGCTTGATCCCAGCCAACAGCGTGGAGCACTGGCTTTTTACCCTGTCTCGACCCAGCTCATATTGGAGAGCAGCAGGTATGGGTTATCAGGGAAATATGCGTGCCATCTTCAAAAACTACCACTAGCACCTCACTAGACCAATATGCATTGCTTAAGGCCAATTGAAAGGATAAAGAAGTCCTAGCCAGCTTTGTATATATCAGTATAAGGAAATAGGCTCAGCCAAAATGGAGACTATTGCTGTTTTAGGGAGAGCTGCTCAGGTGGTCCTCCACTAAAGTGAAAATTAGCATTTCTCCATTTTTTTGTTACTAATTGCTTGCTATGTTAATGGCTTCTTCTTTCTGGTTCACTGTCAGTCTCACCCCATTTAAAACAAACTTCAGAAGGGCAGGTTGTTTTGTAACTGTTTATAGCTTGATCCCATCTCCCTGTAGTGACATAGAGTATATGGTGCATGGTAGGATTTTAGGAAGAATGAACGAAACCTAATACAATAATGACGTGTTCAAAGAGAGGGTGGTGATTTAGGAAATCTTAAGTTTGTTTTAGGAAAGGAGACTCCTACTCTCTCTCGCTAGGATATGCTTTTTGGGCTAGCTATAGTCAAAGTCATTACTGGATCTCTAAAAAAAAAAAAAATACTAACCTTAAGGTTTCAACTTGTAGGTCTGGTAGCCTGGAAATGAACAATTTTAGAGCTTCACCAGCAAATCTGAAGGGCATACAGTACACATTTAAAGATAGGAGCCTGGGTGGGAGAGCTGTATGCATTCAAACAGAAGACTCCTGCAGAGTATTTATGGACATTATGGGTATTGCTGATTGTAGGCTTATGGCAGTTTAAGTCTCTGGGAGGCCTTATTTATAATCTGTACTTTACAGGCCAGTATAAAAGACCAATGGTTCCAAAGGTGGTGAGTCCAAGATAATTATTTGGGAGTGTAGGAAGGAAATAAATACAGTGGTACCTACTGTTTGCAAACTTAATTCTTTCCATGTTTCTGGTTGTAAATCAAATTGAATGAGAATTGAATTAAACTCAATGGTTTGGTTCAATGATAACTTTTTGGGGAAATTTGATTTGGTTCTCATGCAGTTTGGTTTGTGAAATTATGGAAAGAAGTTTGTGAGCTGAGGTATCACTTTAATTCTTTGTGTATATTTTTAATTTCATTCCAGTTTAATTTTTTAAGGAGTAGGACACGTTTTATGCACATAATTTACAATACTAGTATCCAGGTCCTTACTGGGCCTCTGCACGGGCAGATAGCACTCTGCACCCACAGCCTTTGCCTGCTGACTGTGCAGAGTGCTGGCCTCACCAGGATTCCTTCTTAATCCTATCAGAATTTCTGGCAGAGTGAAGCTACTCTGTTTCTCACTTGATGAAGAATATGAAAAGGAAAAAGTTACATATGGAGAACATGCAAAACAATGTAATCATAAAATATGGGAGTATAACCTGACTAAAACAGTTAAAGCCCAGTATGATTTTTGCTGCACAAAAATGTAATACTATTCTATTGAATACTCCATTAAGTGCTCCATTCTACTGATTATTCCACTGAAACAGTCACCTTCTGACTGTTGGTAGGAGAGTGTGGATAGCAGGGGAGGAGGAGTGGCCTTTGAAGGGCAGAACTTCAAAGCTGAAGTGTTCAGGGTCTCTGCTAGAAAATTAAAGTGAAGGTTGAGGGTCTCTGAATAGCAATGTCAGTCACTTAGGAAGTGTGATTTTGCTTAGAGAAGTCTGTTTATGTTTTTTCAAGAAGATGTTTGCTTTGTGTGGCATAATACCTCTCAGTTATGAGATGTTGCATGGTAATCAAGCCTACTTTTGTCATTTGTTTTGAATCCCTTCTGCTGACCAAAACCTGGGTCAGCTTAACTAATAAGAAAACAAGATTGTAGGTGCCAGGATTCTTGCAGGAAGCCTTTCACTTTATTACCTAGGGAAAAAAGCCTGGAAAACAAACCAGAGATGATTACTTTAGATATATAATAAGTATTTACCTTTCATACCAAAGGCATGTTCTTTGGTAGCACTATTTGTGGATTCTACATACTATGTTATTAAAAATTCTGACAAAAACCACATGTTAGTGATAAGCATTTTCTTCACTTTACTGAAAGGAAACTACAGCACAAAGAAGTTAACTGTCTTATTTAAAAATCATATACTTTATATTTTGTAATTTTTTTGCTCGCTTTATGTGATTCTTTGAGTAGGAGAAGAAAGACATTCTCTCTTGTTTCTTGTGTTTTTATTTTAGAAGATGAATATACTTTGCAGCAGATAAAATATGTTCAGATTTTCCTCACTGGTGTTTAAGGAGAAAGCAAGAGAATGTGTATAGAATACTCAAGATAAGTTTAGGCATTTGAAATAATCAACTCAGTACCTGTTTATACTTAGTGAAGTTTCACATGGTCATTCTTCATATTCCAGTGAGAATTTCTCTCTGTCTCTCTGTCTCTTTCTCTTTCTCTGTCTCTGTCTCTGTCTGTCTCTCTCTCCCCTCTACCCCTCCTCTCCCCTCCCTTCCTTTTTTATCTTTCCCTCCTTTCCTCCTCTCCTTCCTTCTTCCTTCTTTCCCTCCCTCCCTTCTCCTTCTTTCCCTTCTTCCTTGCCTCCCTCCTTCTTTCTTTCTTTCTATCAGGAGTTGAGCTCATGATCTTGTACTTCCTAGGGATTCTGTGCTGCTGAGCTGTATTCCTGAGAATTTTCTTTGGCCATTTAAATTTTAGTTGTGAATAAGTAGAGAAGTCAAGATTGGGGCTGGGGAGATAGCTTAGCAGTCTAAGTGCCTAGCTGCAAGGACCTGAGTTTGACATGAGACAGGAGGATCACTATGAATCTGAACTATGTAATAAGACACTATATCCAATTTAAAAAAAAATGTGGCAAGTGGCAAGTGAGATTCACTTTGCTTCACCAAGGAAAAGCATAATAGTTGTTTATCGGTTGTAATGTAGGAAAGGACATGAAACAAATGTGCATGATTTGTAGTGTTCTTGTTTATTTTAGAAACACATTGAATCCCTTAAAATTTTATGCAGAATTTCTAATCTAAGCCAAGACCGGGTAAATTTTTTTTGGAGGGGGAGGGTAGAATTCAGAAGCCTCCTTACATTTTTACTTTTTATTTATTTATTTATTTTTCCTCCTTGCATTTTAAAATTGAGGTTTAGCAATAGAAAATCTTTCTCTAGGAGCAACAATCAGATTATCCTGCTTCAGTGTTTGTTTTGTTCACGTGTGTCTTTGTTGATAGTAACTTCCTTCTCTTCATAATTGACTATTTCCTTCTCACTGTGCATTCCATATAATGTTTCTGAACTCAAAAAACAGAAGCAGACACACACGCCAGAGGCTACTTTAGTTTTACTTAGGTTCTTAAGCTTTTCAATGTTTATTGTATCTGGGTTGCATTTCTAAAGCAGAAAACCGCAGTACTTACACAAATAGGGTCTGTTGTATCTAAAGTGTTCTATTGTGTGGCAGCTGAACTAATTAATGTGCGCTTTCCTGACATTCACTTGGAAAGCAGTTAGTTGTTTAGAAATTACTGTGATTCTGTTACTACAGATGTTTTAAATTAGGAGAAGAAACTTATACCAGATGAAGTATTACTATGCATTGATGTGGAATTTGTTTAGCTAGAACCTAAAATATTGTTAGGGCAAACATTTGTATGTTTAGTTTCTTTGTTTCTATAATAAATAGTTGCAAAATGGTCAGGGCAGGTTAGAGTACTTGGTCTCAACATGAGTGTAGATAGATCCAGTCAAAATTGTATTGGCAAAAAGTGATACATGCAAGTAGTTGTTCTCATTAGTGACAGGGAGCACTGGCATGCAGATGAAATTTCATAGAATTTAAATTTGATACATATTCATGTAAAAATAATGAAAGACCATTGTGAAGATACTTTATCTCCCTGACATTGTCCTCCTTTTTCAATTCCTATATGAGGATTATATCTAGGTTTAAAAATTGGTCCAAAAACTAACTAGCTCCTCTGAGATAGACTCTTCAGTATATGTCTGCTTCTATTCTTGAGTTTTGAAAGATTTCTTATATGGAATGCAGAGTGAGAAGTAAATAGTCAATTATGTAGAGAAGCTACTATCAACAAAGATATATGTAAACAAAGCAAATACTGAAGCAGGATAATCTGATGTTTGTTCCTAGAGAAACATTTGCTCTTGCTAAACCTCAATTTAAATACTCTGGAATGAGTGTTGATTACATGTAATTTGTGTCTTGACATCCTTTTAAATTTTACCTGTAAGATTTCTCAGGGCATCTAGTTGTATTTTCAGTTTCTTGTCTTCATTTTGTTCCCAGAAAGATCAGAAGTGAAAATTTCCAGTTGATGATCTTGTCTTCATTGCCTTGGATGTTGCATGTTTGCTCAACTGTCCTGCAAAGTGGTATTTATTTTTTTCATTTGTAGACAACACTGTTTTAGCTGGTTTGAGTGTCAGAAGGACTTGGTAATCCAATTTAAATCCTACTCATGATAATTAGCTATAAATCAAAGTATCTACCTGGTAGGATTATGATCAAATAAGTTGTATAAATAAGACAGAATAGCAACTGGAAGATAGTATGCATGGTTCTCAGCTGTCACTGAATTTTGAATAATTTGCAGATTTGACACACCTCAACTGCCTCCTTAACTTAGTTACTGTCTCATTGCTAAGACATTCCTCATCCAGAACGGTTTCTTTTTCCTTGAGGGTAGGATTTGCTCCTAAAACTAGATTTCTGTAGTAGTGACTAGGAACATGGTCTTAGGATCACAAGATATACAAAAATGTAACAGTCCTTAGGTTAAGTATGTCAAAAATAGTGATTCCATGGTATTAGTCCACTACTCATTGTACTTAAGCTGGTAACCTGTATCTTTAGTTTTGAAGTAATGGAACTGTAAGGAATGACAGAGGCAGACCACCAGGCTTGTGTGAAGGCAATCTGGCGTGAAACGTATTGTGCCACCTGTAGGGAACAAAGATGCATCAGTGGTCAGAGTTGTCTGGATGTCTTGTCCATCAGTGGACAAGGTCCTTGAGGCATCTGGCGTGAATGTGTGGGTGTCTTTAGATATCTGAGTGTTTGGAGGATTCCATCATCTTGTCTCTTTTATGTTGCCATCCTGTGTTTGCAGAGGGCACCAGTGCTGTGCGGAGAGCAGTGCTGCTGCTGGCGGGTAAGTTGGGAGAGTCATGTCAGAGTCGAGCCTTATAAGAACAAAATGAAAAGAATCTGCAGTAACAGCCAACAGTTATAAATTGAAAAATAGTTTTTTTTTTTGTTTTTTTTTTGCAGAACCGGAGATTGAACTCAGGCCCTTGTGTTTGCCAGGGAAGCACTTATTCTACTGAGCCATCTCCCCGGTCCCAAAAATAGTATGTGTAGCAACATCCAAAACATGAAATAGCTAAGGGATAAATATAATAGTATAAATACAAAAGAGAAAAATAAAAGAAAGCATGTTATCACTTTACTTAGAAAATTATATTTTGGTATGGATTTTTTCCCATAAGTAAACTCAAGGACATAGTGAATACTATACCCTTTAATGATTTAATTTTCCTTGACCTATTGTAATAATTTACCTTCATGTAATAGCATTTCATGGATATTAATACAGTAATCATAAGTCTCCTTAATTTTAAAATAAATTTTATTGGCTGGATAATATTTTTTATTATAGCGTAATACATTCACTTGTTCTCTCTTTAACCTTTAGCACCTGCCTGGTCCTGAGTTCAGTCCTCAATACCAAAAAAAAAAAAAAAACCGTAAATAATAATGCATGTCCAGAGAACATAGAGCAAAAAAAACCAAGTACTTAAGTATGAAGTGAATATTAACTTATCATTCAGGAGAGGAAATGGACCATTTCTTCCCCTGAATCCTCTCTTTGTGCCTTTCTCTGCTCTGTGTCTTACAGGAAATTAGTTTGGATTCATAAAAGGCAGATCGTTTTCTCGTCCTTTCCCTCTTTAGTTGACTGAATCCCTACACAGTGAGTTTTTCCTTGTTAAAACAAAGCTCTATATACATGGAGTAATTTGGTACATTTTTTTTCTGTATTGTTCAGTTTAATATGCTTGTAAGATTTATGCACAGTATATGGAACTGTTTTCTTTCAGTAAGGTTTTAGCGTTTCTTTGTGGGAGCCTCATACAGCTTTCATTATATTTAATTTCTAGATAATAGTTTTAATTTTTGCTAAGTAATAGCTTTAAAAGGCTATAATTGGATTTTGTTGGTGGTGTATAGAAATAGAATTTCCTTTTCTGTATATGAATTTAGAAACCTTGCTTAATGTGACTAGTGGTTTTAGTAATTTATCTGTTCTTTGGTATTACGGATTTTCTAAGAATTCTAATCATCTGTGGATAGTGACAGTTTGTGTCTTTTTCTAATCCTTATGTTATGGTGGGCTCCATCATATTCTGAGCCTCATCTACCGGAATTTATTTGCCCACCCGCCATTAAGAATACCCTTAAACATGGAAAAATTAGTTTATTCACAATTTGGCAAAATTGGAAGGGCAACTACTTTGTCCTTCCCCATGCACAGAAATACTCTGATAGGACAGTAGAATAAAAGCCAGGAAATAAGTTTAAGTAAATTGAACCAGGCTTGGGCCCACCAAAAAGGCCAGAAAATGAAAAAACAAACAAACCCTGGTTTTTAATATTTCTTGGTGTCTGGGTTGGAGATGAAGGAGGTTTTTCCCTTCCTTCCCCCCAGTACTGGGATTGAACTCAGGACCTTGCACTTACCAGGAAGTGCTTATTCTACTGAGCTATTTCCCCAACCCCCAGGGTTGGAGATGTAAGTTTCTTCCCAAGAGGAAGCTAGAGAAGTAGCACATTTTAAAGATCCATTTTAAGGTCTTGTTTGTCATTCCCCCTGGGGCTTAGACCATTCCTTGATTTTGAGTGATTTGGGTGTGGTGTCCTCCAGCTATGGTAGCTGTTTGTTGTTAAGTCAGTGCATAGAAGCCATAATACAAAGAGCCAGGTGCTATGAGCCTAAAACAGGTACCACTGTGGAGCTGAATGTAAAAGGGAGTGAGGAGGTGTCTAATAGCTCTACCTACAGGAAGGCTTTTGCTTTTAAGCAGCCATGCATGTAGCCTCTATGGTCCTGCTTACCTTTTGTTGGAAAGATTGACACAGATGACTCCTTTTTGAAACTGAATAGTTTTCTTTTTCTCTGAATACATTTTTACTTGCTAATTACCTGTCTGTGGGTTGACCATTTGTTCCAGGGATGAGAAAAATAAAAAAGTGATTTTGGAACCAGAAATGGGAGTGTTACCCTGGCTACCTGACTATGTGATTTAGAAGCCTTTGGAAGTGGTTCATGGGACAAGTTTGAAAAGGTTTGGAGATGCTGACTGGAGAAGCCTGAGAATGTTCTAAGCCATCTTAATGGGGGATTCTAGTCAGAGCTCAGAAAATCAGATTGCAAATGACTAAGTAGGTAGTAAAGGCCAGGTTCAGGAGGCTTCAGCTGGGAACAGCAATTCCCTTGGTAGTTGTTGGACTCAAGACCATGTGTTTTACTTGAGACCGTGTGTGTTGTGCTCTGGCAGAAAATTTGTCTGCATTTTACTCATGTCCTGAGACTTCACTGGAAACTGAGATTTTGGTGGCAGACTTATTAAACTGGCAAAAGGAATTTCAGGGCAGCCCAGTTGCATTGTTCCTGCTGGTATATTTTAGTCATAATGCAGAGCTGTATAATTTGAAAAAAATGTTGTGACCAGAAAGGAAGCACAGATGCTGTAAAATTTTTGCCTTGAGGAGGGCTTGGTTGGTGAAAAGATTAGCATTGAAAAGAAGCTAAATATTTTGCATTGGAAAAACAGGAAAGATAACATGAGAATATCTAAGAGATCTGCAAGACCATTGCAGGCTCAAGGGTACAAAACTGTAAAGCTTTCATTTGTGAAGAGAGCCGTAGGGGTATGGAGAAGTACTCCTGTTTTTTTTTTTTTAAATGTATTTGGTACAGGGAGGGTCTCGCAGCCTCCCTAGCACTGGGATTACAGGTGCTTTCCACCACACCCAGTCTCGCTGGCCAGCTCAGTGTGCCCTTGGGTGAGACCGGCATGGCATGTGGTGCTGGGGGTCAAATCCAGGTCCCTGCGCTTGCCTAAGCAGGTGGTTATTCTGCTGACCTATCTGCCTGGCCCTCCTAACTTCTTAGACTTACTGAATTCCCACATCTCATAACTCCAGAGAATGGACTTAAGTATAGAGGAGGTTAAGGTAGGAAAGTTTTACTAAGAGAAAGTTACTGAGAGACAGAAGTCCTAAAAGAGCAGTTGTTGCTAAAACTCTTTGGGTACGGGGTTACTATACAGTAAAATCACATCAGATTACCTTTCGTCAAACTACGATTAGCCTATAGGATTATAAGTATAGGAATCTGATTTTTTTTAAAATTTGGATTCAGGGTCTCACTGTGCAGTTCACACTCATAGTGATCTTCCCATCTCAGCTTCCCTAGCCCTGGGATTACATGCCACCATGCCCAGTTTCAGGGCCAGCATGGCATGCTTGGAGTTCCAGGGCCAGCACAGCACGCAGTGTCAGGGATCAAACTGGGGGGGTCCTTGTGCTTGCCAGTTCAGGTGCTTGGACCATTGTAGTGGATTTCTAACTGGTGGTCAGTTTATTATATCCAGTTGAATTAAACTAGTTTGGTGCTGGGTGCAGGAGGCCAACCCAAGGATTGTTGGCAGCAGCATAAGGCAGAACAGGAGAAGCTGCCAAAAAATGCTGTTAGGGATGCTGTTTGGAGAAGCTATTGGAGCTGTGGGAAGCTGCTAGTTCTCATGGGCTGTTCTGCTGGAGGACCTGGTCATGCTGGCTTTCCTGATGAACTTT
>PVKA01016838.1:0-47075 GCA_004027165.1 Ctenomys sociabilis | reverse complement strand
AAGAGCTTGGAACAAATGGACCTGGTGGACATATACAGAGTGTTCCACCCAACCACAGCTGAATACACATTTTTTTCAGCTGCACACGGGTCATTTTCCAAAATAGACCACATACTAGTCCAGAGGTCATGCCTAAGTATATGCAAGAAAATAGAAATTATCCCATGCATACTATCTGACCACAATGCAATGAAATTGGTAATATATGACAAAAGAAACCAGAAACCCCACTAAATTCATGGAAACTAAACAAATCCTACTCAGCAATCAATGGGTCGTAGAAGAAATTCAACAAGAAATTCAGCAATATCTACAATTCAATGAAAATTCAAGTACAACTTACTGGAATTTATGGGATGCAATGAAAGCAGTTCTTAGAGGGAAAATAATAGCTATAAGCTCACACATTAGGAAAATGGAAAGGGAACAAATTAGCACCTTAATGTTGCACCTCCGACAACTAGAAAAAGAAGAGCAAACAAAACCCAGAGTGCAAAGACGGGAATAAAAGGAATAGAAAAATTCTATGCTTCTCCAATTGACATCAAACTAGTTTTTATGGTATATTCCTTGGAAGAATGTGGGAAAATTTAAATATAGGCTTTAGAAGAGTTGTAAGCGTCCTTCAAATTTACTTTGTTGAATGCATTATATAGATGATGACGTGAAAAGCCCAACAAATCTCTAAATTTGCAATAATTTTGCTAGTTGATAGGACAAAAAGTGTACATTTTTGTTATAGTCAGTGATTTCTCTCAGTACACACTTCAATTTTATAATTTCACAGCGCTTTGAAATATCCCAGTATTCGTCACTAGTGAGTTTAATTAAAGTGGTTTCTTCTTTAAATTGTGACAACAAATAAAAATCATTGAAATGCTCACTACTGACAATAAGATGGGCTACTAGTGAAAGGTGGCATTTATGTTCTCAAAGCTCAGAACAACTTGATGAAAACATGGCAGAGTTGAGACCAGGCGAGAGAACACTCCCTATAATGTACAAAGCCACAGGTGACCTGAGGGGCTGAGGCCTTTGCAGAATGCTAATACCAACAGGAAACAAAGGAAGAAAGGCCAAATGGTCAGGTATTATGAAGCACTTTTAGAAGAAGTGTGGGGAGTGAGTCAGACTGCTTTAAAGTTCAGAGGCACCTGAGGATGTGACCCCACGGTCCCAGGCAGGAGCACAGTGGGGTGCAATTATGAAACCATGATGTAGCACATAAACACAGAGGCCCTGGACCTGGCACTACCTGAGAATGTAATATGCAGGAGGATTTTTGTGAGTTCGAGACCAGCCTGAGCTACAAAGTGAACTCAACGCGAGCCTGAACTGCATAGTGAGACTTTGTCTCAAAAAGACAAAAAAAAAAAAAAAAAAAAAAAAAAAAGAGATAACAACCTGTATAAGAACTGTACAATAATGACGCATGCTGGTCTTGCACTCTTGCGCTCTTGCCCTGTTGCACTCTGCTCTGCCCCATGCTACCCGCTGTTGTGGTTGATGTCTTGCTCACGTGCAGTTTTCAAATGGGGCATCTCACTCTCAAATATCTATCTTCAGTCCCAGAACTGGCTGAGAAGACCGGATGCTTTTAAATCTTTGGAGATGTATGCACATTCAGTTTTAGGAATGAGAGTAGTTCTTTGGCTAGTTCTTCTTGGTTTTAGATGTACCAATTGGTAATGTTATCACTAGATAAACAAATTCTTTTTATGTGTTTGGCCAAGAAAAATCTTAAACTTTGGAGCTGCAAATCTTAAATCTATTCCCCTCTGTAATCAGTGATAAAAACTTAAATTCTCTGACATTCACTTTAAAGTAAATCCCTTGGGGAGGGAGACAGCTCAGCGGCCCAAGCACCTGCCTGTTAATTGCAGGTTTGGTTCACGGTACTGCAGGCTTTTCTGGCCCAGTGCCAAGCCAACCACAAAAACCGGGTGTGGTGGTATGTATTGGTAATCCCGGGGCTGCGGAGCCTGAGACAGGAGGGTAACTACGAGTCTGAGCTGCATAGTGACAGCCTGCAACGAACAAACAAACACATAAATAAGCAGATAAAGAAATAAATAAAATAATTTAATTCCTTAATTGCAAAGAAAAGAGCTCTTTCTCAAAGTAAAAGTCTTTAATTTTTTTAAAAGAGAAATTATTTCCTAAAATATTGCCAGGGACAAGCTATAACCCTTTTTCTAGAAAACATGAGCAAAAGTCATTAAGTAATGTGAATGGCTGTGCAGTTCACACTGCTAGCAACCTTATACAATCACATCATCACTAAAGCAAAATTGCACCTTGACAAGTAATACTTAGTATAACATAGACCTGTGGCTCTCTTACACATAACTATATGCAGCCTAGATGTGGTCCTAAGGAGGAAGAAATAAAAATTTAATTTTGAGCAATATATTCAAATTTTCCTAAGCCCTACTTACTGCACAATCATGATTTTCAGCATGTTATGACACTGTCTAGTATGATATGTGTATTTGTAATAACTATGCAAACCTTTTGCTATCTGAAACCCTCATACAATTTATATAAAATGACAGCAATAGTATGCTAATTATTAAAAATAACACATGTTTAACGTGGCTTATGTTTTCTAAATTTTACTACATGTGCATTAGTCATGAACTTGTTTGGGTATATGACAATATATATATATAAATATAATAATTTATAATTTTAAAATTGAATCAGATGTTTTTTATTTTCTCAATTTGATAGTGGTTTAGTACTGCTTACTATTTTCTTCTATACCCATGTTTTAGAAGCAAAATATATGTATTGATTGACAAGTTTAAAATAATGCTATTCATTTTTTGTGGTACTCGGGATTGAACTCAGGACCCTAAATTATTCTTGCAAATATTGCAAAATGGAGTACTATTTTTTAAGCAAAATATTATCTGAATCTGTGTTTTAATAAAATAAAGTTTTCTTACAAAACTGGTATCAAATATCTTAATTTGTGAGTAGTAAAGACATACAATAAGAATATGTCTTCAAAATTATAATATAAAAATTCCAAATTTCAAATTTCTAGTGGTGTTGAATATTACTATATAAACTAAGGGTTCACTGACAAACACATTCTGTAAGTTTTGTTCAGATAATTTTGAATAAAAAGGGTCTTAAATTGATGTTCTACTGTACCATCTGTTTAGTGGAATTTTTGTAAAATTATTTCTTTCCAGTATGACAAGGTCAGTGTGTGTGTGTGTGTGTGTGTGTGTGTATGTATGTGTGTGTGTTCTCTGCACAAAAGAAAATAGAATATTGCTTTGCTGATTAAAGCTTCAGATGTGAAAGAGGAAGAAACATTTGCAATTTTTACTCTGTGAAGTGCAGGCAGGAAAGTGCTTGAGAAAACATGGAAGTTTAGAGTTAAAGTTTCCGATTTTGTAGGCTTCTTCCAAAATGCTTTTATTAAAATTGAGTAAGTATCCTACTGAGAAAAGATCTGAGCTGTTCTGCATGACATGTATTATTCTTTTGTCAACTTCTTTGGAAAGTCTTTGCTACATTCATGCAATAAAATGTTTTGGGGTATTTAGTGAAATTACCTAAGGAGTTATCATTGAAACATATGAAATTAAGTAAGAGTATTTCTTGTCCCATCCTCTAGAATACTAAAGTTAGTGCTAATTTTATTGCACATTTATATATCCAATGTTATAATTCATGCTCAAAAAACAAATGCTTGCCTAGAAAGGGCACTGAAGTTCAACTTTGTGCTTTCTCATATCACAGTTCAAATTTATCTCACTTTATCCAAATTTTAAATACCTTGCATAACAAGCAAGAAAGGTAATACAAGAAATCCGATCAAGGTTTTTTCTTTGTACTTGGAATCAAGTAAGGTTCCAGTGCTTGGCCACAAAGCCAAATGTTTTCAGTTCTGTATGTTCCAAGCCAAGCTGTATGGGCTGCTTTATTGCAACTATAATAGAAGCTGTAACAGATGGGTCGAAAAGTTGAAAACCAAGGATGACAGATTCAGGATCACTAAGGAAATGTGATTTAAGAAGCATCTTGGTAAAGACAGGAAGACTAACTACAGGAAAACAGCTCCAAATACAAAGCAAAATAGCAACTGTAACCTGCCCTCTAGTTGGTGTGCTTTCTCCTGACAGTACAGCAGCCTGGAGAAGGATTTCATGTGTGCATGTTCTGAAGATTATAGCCAGAATTTATTCATAGCATCCATGGGAATTGTTCTTTTCAAGGAACTGAATGGTAAGGATTTTTTAAGCTTCTCAATGTTGTGTTAATTCATTCTGGTGTTCCTCAGTTCTTTGAGTCTCCCAGCTTCATACACAACACATTGGCTAATTTTCTTGTGAACATATGGCTTAAGAGTGAGTTTCCATGAGGATGAATTAATTTATGTAAGAACCTGGTAAGAGCAGCTACAGAATCTTCCAAGTAACCCCCAAAAGCTGGCTCAGCTAATGGCTACAGAAAGAAGTATTTATATTGTTTTATAAAGTCAGGATTTCTAATCCTAAGAGAAAAGAATCAGAACCTTAAATGAGAAGCAAAATTTTGAACTAGTATTGTAAGAAGAGATATCTCTCTTTTACATTAGAAGTCCTCCACTGAATAAAATGGCCAAACATTGCCAAGGAAATGTGCCAAACTTTGAGGCTGGACTCCATGAAAGGCACTTCTGCATCACTTTAATTGATGTCCTCCATAAACAGAGGGCAGAGAATCATCCTTTTAGTATATATTATTTTATGAGCCAATGGACCTGACCTTGGAATAGGCATAGTATAAAAGAACTTTAGAGACAAAAATGCACTTGCAAAGTAATCCTGTCAGCAAATTATCCCTAGGAGATCTTTGGAGGCATCATTTCAGTGGGCTTCTAGACCACAAGATGACTTGCCCTTTAAGTTTCTCTTGGATTAGAAAACTGACTGCAGTGGCTACTTGCGCATGAAAACAGTACTATTTAGAGGAATTTTAAGGGAATAAACAACTTTCCAGAAGTCTGGCTCCACAAAGAATAATTTAAAGTGTAAAGGGTGTCATCATATAAATAGAAAATGCAAGAAAATCATATGCTCATACATTGCCCAGGAGATAGGAAGTTTCCAAAAAGTTTTTTATCCATCTGAAAATGATAAGGATATGCTGCCTGTTACTCTCAGAACCTCTGCGGTGCTGCTCTGCACATCAACATTTCAGATCTCTCTATGGAATTGCACTGTGCAGTTTTTATATTTGGTGCCACACTTGCCAGAATTATTTAAAAGTTAAGAGAAGTTGCCCTATATAGGAAAAGGAAAATATTGTAATTGCAAAGCATCTTTCTAAAGTTTTTCTGTAATTTGATGTGGGGATGGGTTCATGGCAAGTGACTGGACATGATATTGAAAGACATCCTGAACAAAATATGGAGATGACATTCACATCATTCTTATATTTAAAAAAAATAAATATCGTCTTACTCCAAGAAAAGCCTTGCTTTCATAAGATAACCAATCCTTTTTATCCCATAGAAAATCATGACATCTGAAAAAATTTTAGATGTGCTTCTTACAAAGCATTTGTGAATTCTTTCCTAGACTAATAACTTTAAGCACACAGTTTTCTTTGGAATATCGTTTTTACTGGGTGTATGTGATTTACGAGGAAGAATGTGAAGGATCACATGGGTAGTTCTCCCTGAAAGCGCATCATATGGCTCTACCTGTGTATATTGACATGAACAAAGCTGGCTAGGACATTTCCTTATACCCTTAAATAATGCAGATGCATCTAGCCATGGTGTTGATATGTAGTCTTTAAATTAGTGAAACAGGCCAGTGATCTGTAACCTAGGCCAAGATATGATGTGATGTCAGCTGAGATTAAGCCCCTAGAAAAGAGGCTGTGATATCTTAGAGCAGGATGAGGTACACATCAAAACTGAAGCACTGAGGCCAGAATGCTAGAGAGTGTCCTAATCTGTGAAGAGCAGATTATATATACAGTTTCCATAGCTTTGGCTCTCTTGCTTTGCACTCAGCTCAGTCCCTCCATATTGCAGAGGCCAGTTCAGGCCTCCTTCCTAACCCATCTCTTTCTATCCTTCCCTCAGTCACTCATCCCTGAGCCACACTTCTCTTCATGAATTAACAAAACCTGGGTCTAGCCTGGTATTGGGGCCTTTTTGTTGGCAAACCATTATTCCAACTGGTCTCAGGACTCCACAACTACTAATATGCCTCATCGTCTCTATTTCCACCATGCATTGCACTGGAAATGGTAGATTGGCATTAACTTACTAGAATTCCAATAACTTTTCCATGGCATTGAAAATATGGAAATTTTTTGCATCTCAAACAGTTCCAGAGGGCTTTCTATAGAAAAAGTAATGCACACATGTCTTTGGGAATCATAAAAAAAAAAAAAAACCAGTACTCACACTGTGCATCCCACATAGTACATTATTAAAAATATTTTATCATATTTTTGATATATAAAAATTCCTGTGATATATTTTGTAATACAGTAATACTATAAACCATATATAAATCATTGAAGGCAGAGAAAGCAAATAAGCTTAATAATTATGTGACTCATTATTACTACAAATCTGCACCTTTTTGTCTTTCATAATTCCTCCTTAGTTTTGAAGCTGAAACGAATATCACATAAATAGCTTAAATAAGTAGGCAAAATTGAAATTGGTAAGCATGAAGGGTTCTCTTACATGGATTCTACTGATATGAGAAGTTAAAAATAAACAAACATGTTTGCTGTAGAAATGCTGTTAATGTAAAGAAAAGATTTTCTATGAGACCAGGTGGAAGAAAGCATAGTGAAAAATCTAAAAGTTGTAATCTTGGGTGGCAGGTGAGCAAGCATCTGTATGAACACATGCAAGCTACAGAAGAGTTTATTGTTAAACAAAGGATTTGCACACAGAGGTGTCCCTGGCACAGCAGCTGAGTTCACTCATGGTGCCATGGGGAGGAGAGGTCGATAAGGATAATATTAATATTTTTATTATCGTATTTGAAAAATTGGGGAAAACAGCACCCAAAGTTCTCATTATTGCAGCACCAACTGTATAGTTATTCCAGGGAGAAACACTTACAAAATTAAAAGACTCTGGAGCATGAAAATATTTCCTTTTATAGGAAAGGGTTGGAAATAGTCATTAGTGAGAGTTTGGGTTCAACATATCACAGTTCTTTACTTTAAAAAATGCTGGTTTTAATTTATGTTAGAGAATGCTAAGAGCCTTCTGAAGATTTTTCCTAACAAATGCCAGGGATCTCCAGAAAGCACTGCTGAACTTTGGGGGAGGACTGAGATGTTCCACTGCTCCACATGGAGCCTGTATTAAACATTGTTATCAAATAATCAAAATGTCTCTGATGTTTGGTTCCCTTGATCACACATCATGAGCTCTTCACAGATCTTCAATGTCATAGATTCTTTGTTCTTATGAAAAAATGCTATAACTTTCTTTGTTTTCACATATATATTTGACCTCTTCTCAAATATGTAGTTGACCTCTCAAATACATTATCAGTGAAGCTTTCAAGTAACTTCTTTAAAGTTGGATAACTTTCAACTACAAGGTCTATTTATTATGGAGAAATGGTTTTCATCGCAATCTGTTACTTGTTAAACTAAAATAACTCCAGATATAAAAGTTTGTTCTCTCTCATCTAAAATAAAGTTGTTGAATAAGAGAGAGCAAAGACTGATAGACCTTTACCAGTTTATAATGTTGGCAGTGATATTCCTGTCCTTAGAATAAATCACTTTTAAATGCAATATAAAAATGAATATGTCAAGCAATTAAGAAGGAAGATAAAGAAATTAAATACCACTTCATAGACATCAGGCAACTCACAAGGTAAATATTCTGAAAATAGTTTGTTTTCAATTGGAAACACAAAAGCATTTATATTAAAAGACACTAGTTTAAATTTTTGCTATGTTGAAGTAAAAGTGCTTATCAGAATATAAACCAAAGAATCAATTTATGAAATTTAAGGTATGTGAGATATTTTTCCCAGAAATAAAAATGTACAGATATTGAATATAAATCTCAAACTTGTCAAACACTGAGGTGTCATTAGAGAATGAGATAATATTATACTCACAAGTGCCAGCACTGACATACAATTTTAATGTAAAAGAAGCTCGTCAGTGAAGGCATCAGCCCAATGAATAAGTAGAAGACAAACCTGCAACGGAAATTTATTTGATGTAACAAAAGAAATAGTGAAGAAATAATCTCTTTACCCATGTATCTAGGAGGAATAGTTCAGCAAATACTTCCATACAGATAAAATAATAAATGGTCATGAACCCTGAAAAATCACACAAATAGCCAGATATTCAGTATACCAAATTACCATATCCCTCTCTCTCTCTCTCTCTCTCTCTCTCTCTCTCTCTCTCTCTTAGCAGAACTGGGAATTGAACGCAGGCCCTTGCTCTTGCCAGGGAAGTGCTTATTCCACTGAGCCATCTCCCTGGCCCTCCATGTCCCTTTCTCTCTCCCCCATGCTGTCCCCCCGGATAATCTGTGCTATAGGATTATCCTAAAATATAAAATAAATATATATAAAATATATATAAATATAATATAAAATATTTTAGGATACTGATTCAATTTTTTCTCATTGCAAAATAATTTTGTAACCCAAAGTCTCTATAGGTGTATAATGCCTATATAAATATAAAATCTCTTTCTTCATAGTATAATCTTGCCCCATAGCACACTTATCATACACTCTACAAAATGCCAGTGATTTATCATAAAGACAGCATATTTAAAACTTGTCCACACAGCAAATGGAATATGGCCAGGGTCTAAAGGAAATATCTTAAAATATCAACTTGATTGGATTTCTATTTTTATTTCTAAAGGATAATAGTATTACCTTTTAAAACATTTTTTTCTTTTATGGTTTTACCACCTGTTATACTATTTAGATGCATTTAAAAATACATTTTTCCTATTTTTTTTCTCACAAAGTGAGGTCAGGAAAGCATTATATTTTGCTTATGATACATACATATGTTGTCTTGTTTATATATACTGTAAAAATTGAGCAGTAGATAATAATTTATCAATATATATGTTTCATTTTTCTGATACCACGAATTGCACATATTCTATAATTTCTTTTGGTGTGCACAAAGATTTCTGCAGGTGGAGTTCTTTTGGACACAAGACTTGATATTCTCATCTTCTTGTATCCATAGGAGATATGATTCAAGAATCATGGGGTGCCGAGTCCATTAAGTGTTCCCATATAATACATTCACATCCTCTTGTATAATTTAAAAACTCTGTAGGTAACATTATGAAAAAAAAAAACATGAATCCCAAGTAAAAGTTATTCTCTATTGCTTAGAGAATAAGGAGAAGAAAAAACTGATATATTCAGTACAGATTCAATTCTCTTTTCAAATGTTTTGCATTTCTCGTTAGTTAAATGTACATGCTCAGAACCCAGTGGCTCAAGGGACATTCTAAATTTGAGTCAGTAATAGAGTTGAGAACCATGTTACGTTTTTGGTGGCTTTAATCTTATGAAAAGTTTCATCTCATCTTACATTATTACCTCAGCATACACTTACGGAGCTCTAGCTTTTAAGCCATTCTCTGTTTAAGGTCTGTTGTCAATTCCATGTGCAGTAAGTATGAGGGTGCGGCTTTTGCTGATGGCATACACAACAACAAGTATTCTCCATCTTCATGTTATCAACCTTTTACTGTGAATATGTGCATTTACTGTGTCATTTAAACACTGTGCCAGCAATTCATCTTTTATAAATGTTACATTTTGTGTGGACCCAATTTTAATTTCATTGTAATGTTTACATTACTTTGATCACTGAAGATTTTACATATTTTTCATATATTTACTGCATACTTGTACAAAAACACTCAAACAGAAACACAGACTGCTATCATATCAGTACTCAAAGTTGATGGGAAAGGAAAAAAATCCTGGATAATATTTTTACAATAGATTTTTTTAATACAGCAATATGATATATATATCCAGTAAGATTTTGAAAGACAATAATTTTGTTCTGCCATGAAGAATTAATATTTATTTTCCAGAGTTTGAAAACTAAAAGTTAAATAAAAAAATTCCAGTACTAGTTAATATTGCAAACTATAGCCAATGAAAAATCAAAATATTTAGTTTATTGCAGAGAATGAATGCTTTGACAAAAACTGTGAAAGTAAATCCTGAAAAAGATTTAAATATTATTTAAAAGAAGAATTTTATAAGCTATACCTTAACAAATAAAAAAGATCAAAATACATAATTTAAATGCTTCTGATAGACATTTAAAGGCCAATGAGGAAAGTAGCTTCTAAATTTTTTGATTATTCAAACTTCTCAGACAATAGAAAAAAATTCTTTGACCTATTTTTTTGAACTAGCTTAACATAGATCTGTGTTTCTGAGAGATAAATTCTAAGATGTTGTAATTGAGTTAGAAAATGATGAAAGTTATACAACTTAAGCAATGAAAATATGTAGGACTCTAGTCAACAATTTTAATTTCCCTGTATACAGGGGATCAAAGTCTGTATAAGGTGAATAATGTGTTCTGACAATGTAGTCTTTTTTATAAAAATACATAGCTGATGAACAGTTGTTAGCATATTACTCCATGCTTTTCCTACCATACAGCACCCATACTTTCTGCCTTGTGAATTTTGCCAAGTCTAAGCAGCAACTATGGAATTTTTTAAATTTCTGGTATGGATCCATGTTCTATTTATATGTCTGTGGTCTTCCCGCTTATAAAAACTATTTGCTGCCATGCCGGCCCCAACCCTGGGCATGCTGAGGTGGCAACTGAGATTGGCGCATGCCTGTAATCCCAGCACTTGGGAGGCTAAACACAGGTGGATCACTATGAGTCTGATCCATGCAGTGAGACCCTGTAGATTCTGTAGACACTGTACTACAATACCAAAACCAAACCAAAACAAAAAACCCTATTAGCCTACTTTCCTCAATTAAATTTATAATTATATCTTGACCCTTCTTTTTGTTATGTATTTAGTACAGGATCTACAGGGTCTCACTACACATATTGGATGTGTAGGAGTCTTTCCTGATTTTCAGCCTCCCAGCACTGGGATTACAGGTCTGAGCTGAGACACCCACTGCTGTCTCAGCCTGCCCTGGGGGCAGAGCCAGCATGGCACACTGGGTATCAAACTCTCCTGATTTTTTAAAAATTTTTAATTAACGTTAGCATTTTGTAGGCTTTTTTTTTTTTTTTTTTTTCTGTGTCAGAGATCAAACTTAGGACCTTGGACATGCCAAATAGGCACTTTTTTATTATTTTGAATACTATATGTTAGCTAGCTTTCTCATTGCTAGAACACAATACCTTATCCCCACCACCTAAAGAAGAAGAAGCTTAATTTGGTTTATGGTTCTGGAATTTTCATTTGGGGCTGCCAATTCTGAGACATAAAATCAAGACCACTGACTGGCAGGAAATCAGGAACGGTGGCAAAGGAAAGAGGGGAAGACCAGGTGTAGTACTATAGCACTTATCTCAATGACTGATCAGGGCACCCCCAGAAGTGTGATCCACAGTCCCTGGGGTGACTGCATTCAGATCAAGCTGACAGAATCAAGCCTAACCAACACGCCATACAATGCAATCATTACTCAATACATTTAATATGTTCCTGTATTGTGATATATGGAATGATCACAAATTGTACATGAGTTCTATTAATGTTGGCTTGCTTTACCTTTTTAGTTTTTTTTGGTAATAACCCAAATTATATGACATGCATTTCATTTGGAGATTTTATTGAGCATGAATTCTAAAGTAAAGGTATTTGCAGGGCTGGCCAGATAGCTCAGTGAATTAAAGTACCCCCAAGCAGGTACAGGGGCAAGGGTTTGATCCCAGGGTGATAGAGATTGCGTTTGGTGGCATGTGCCTATAATCCCAGCACTTGGGAGGCTGTAAACAGGAGGATCATTATGAATCTGATCTGCGCAGTGAGACCCTGTACACCCTATAGAACCTGTCCTAAAAAAGATATTTGCACATAATTTATCAGTGATTTATGGATTAGTTAATTCATAAGCCCAAATTACCTATCAGTCTGTCTGCATCATCACCCACGGAATGAGAAAATGAAAGATTATATCTGGATCACTTTGCTTTGAAACACTATTTCTTTGTGTTCTCACTTTGCTTTGTTTTGTTATTTTATAGAATTCATGGTACTTCTTGTGGACTGTTTTATTTTCATTTATTTATTTATTTATTTATTTATTTATTTATTTATTTATTTATTTATTTATTTATTTATTGGTGAAACTGGGGATTGAACTCAGTCCCTGCACTTGCGAGGGAAGCACTTTCACACTGAGCCATCTCCCCAGCCCATGTTTTTCTATTAATTTATTGCAAATATTCTTTTAAACTCAATTATACTTAATATTTATATTTTAACCCAACAATAGAAGCTGTTTAGTTGTTTGTTTTTATTATGTATTTGGTACAAGGTCTCACTATGCAGCTCCAACTCATAGTGATCCTTCTGTTTTCAGTCTCCCCAGAGCTGGGATTACAGGTGGGCACCTCTAGGCCCTGTCTCAGAGGCCAGCTTGGCTTCCACCATGCCAGGCCAGCACAGTCTGTGGTGTCAGGGATCAAACCTCCATCTCTGAGCTTGCCTGAGCATGCACTTAGTCCAGTGAACTATCTTGCTGGCCCTTGGAGCTCTTTAAACTAGTAAATACATAACATTTATGGCTCTTGATATATCATACAAAAGTTTTTATTGTTGTTTGTATGATCATGTGATGTTATTTTATGTTGGATTTTTCCCTAATTTCATTACTAGATGTGGCTTTTTAAAATAAAATATGAAGGTTTTGGTGTTATTTTTGTTCTGTAATAGGTACTTTCAAAATTAATAGTCCTATTTTGAAAACTATACAGTCTTTTTCCATTTCTTTTCTGTAGTAGTCTTTATACCTTTTCATATTCACAACTGTATTATTTCATCGCTTCAATTTGCTATTGCTGGTTACCTCAGTGTTCTGTGGCTCAAAGAATCAAAACCTGCAAAATGGTACTTCTTGAAGTCAGAAGATCAAAATGGATCTCACTGGGCTGCAATTGATCTATCAGCAGAGATGCCCTGGGGAAGAATGGTCCATGCTGAAGGCTCCACTGCATTTCTTGGCTCTTCAGGGTATCCACGATATAGGAATCTTCTTCACATTCTGTTACTCTGATCTCTGTAGCTTCTCTTCTCCTCCTGCCTCATATTTGTAGCCCTCAATTGTCCTAGGTGCACCTCATGGGAGAAATTGATCTCTTGAGGCAACTCATTGAAATGTCAACCTCGTCTGCTGTACAATGGACCCCTCTTGATAATGTCGTGTCATGGATTCATAGGCCCTGGGCATTCACATGTGGTCATCTTTGTAGATTCGTGGCCTTGCTTTCTGCAGTGAGATATCTTGTTGAACAGTATCACTAAACAATTTAACAACAACAACAAAACCCTATAAACCAACCAGCATCTCTATGGTAAGTTCTTATGTCAAAAACCCCTTAATTTTATGGTGTTTGTCCAAAATTTTCATCAAGGTTTTGGTAGAAAATTCCCTGTGGGAGATAGCTCAGTAGAATAAGCACCTGCCTGGCAAGCACAGGGTCCTGAGATTAATACTCAGTACCTTAAAAAAATCTTGTGTATATTACTCTACCTTAGTTGTCTTTGATGTCAGCTCTTCATATTTTTCTGAAATATATTTTGTTTGTGAAATATATCATCATATCCTATGATAATTATTACTAAATTTGAAAGGGACTAATTTATTCTGCAGCTATTCACAGAAGTTCTATACATGATAATGAACTCCCTGAGCTTATACATGCCCCGTACACTCCGTGAATGTGTTTTTCAGTATATGTTGGGCTAGTAAAGAGCCAGCATAGCATACACTAGAATCCCAATAAACCAGGGACTTTATACAATATATGTTCGTTTGTTTCAAAGTGGACTAATAATCTTCCTGTGCATGCTGCAGACTGAGAATAAGCCAGGGTGTGTAGAATTTGCTCCAAAGCAGATCATGCATATCGCCTTCAGAGAACTCTGAGATACATAAACTCTTGCTAGGATCCTTTAACGTACAATGCTTTATTCTTGGCTTTTTTTTTTGTCCCCCTAGAAGCAAAATTTTCCTTGCGCAATACAATCCTTCTTCATTCCTTCCATACACTGTGCTTGAAATACTCTTTTTTTTTGTCTTTGTTTTTTAATGTATTTATTTATTTATTACAGGGTTTTGTGATGCAGTTCAGACTTCTAGTGATCCTCTTGTCTTGGCCTCGCCAGCGGCGTTCCAGGGCCAGCATGGCATATGGTGCTGGAGATCAAACTCAGGTCCTTGCGCTTGTCAGGCAGGCTCTTAGACCAGTGAGCTATCTCCGCAGCCCCATTTTTTTTGTCTTTTTGAGACAGGGTCTCACTATGCAGTTCAGGCTGGCCTTAAGCTCGCTTTGTAGTTCAGGCTGGTCTTGAACTTACAACAATCCTCCTGACTCAGCCTCCCTAGTGCTGGGATTACAGACATGCGCCACCCCACCCGGCTCTTGAAATATTCTTTATTGAATATGTGTGTTTGGTTTTCAATAGGAGAAATAAGACGAAGTGGATGTAGTTTATGTCATTCTTAACTGAAGATTCTAATGTTTAGACTTACAGGTTTGCAGAACATAATGATTATATTTAGCTGGGAAGCTAATATATCATATAAACCTATTTTCATTTATTTATTTATTTTTTTTTTCATTTCTTTGCCTTCCTATTCCTGTCCCCTGCCTCTGGACTTCCTCACCACTTTTCTCTTTTTTTAAGTCTCCTACAAAGATCAGACTCATAACGATGTTTCTGTTCCTAGCCTCCCAAGCGCTGGGATAACAGGCGCACACCACCACCAGTCTCAATTGCCGTCTCAGCATGCTCCCACGGCAGAGCTGGCAGGGCATGCTGGGGATTAAACCCTGGCCCTTGCATCTGGTTAAGCAGGTGTTTTAATCAGTTGAGCTACCTGCCATGCCCTGTTTTTTAAGTCTTTTTGAGACAGCACTTAGCTATGCAGTTCAGGACAGCCTTGAATTCACAGTTTAATCTGCATTGCCCTTAAATTCATGTCAATGCTTCTGCATCTAGAATTAAAGATGTGTATCACCAGATCAGGCCCTCCCTTCTCTTTTGATAAGGCTCTATCTCATTTCCTGTTACTTACTTTTCATTTTCCTCTTTAGTTTATTTATATTTTGGTTTTCTCATGTAAGACCAACCATGTGATGTTTACTCTTCTGTGTATAATTTATTTCATTTACTACTACAGTTGCCAGTCTAGGGAGAGTTCTAAGTACCTGCCTGGCAATTGTGAGGATCCAGGCTGGAGCCCTGGTACTGCATGCCGTGCCAGTCCCAGAATCCTGGGTGTACCATGCTGGTCACTGAAACTGAAACCAGGTGTGGTGGCACAAGCGTGTAAAGCCAGCGCTGGGGAGTCTGAGAGAGGAGGAGAATCACGAGTCCAAGCTGCACAGTGAGACCCTGTACTGAATAAATTTAAAAAAAATTAAAAACTTAAAAAAATATTATGGTCCCAATGTGTATCCTATACATGATTCAATTGTTCCTCCTTTTTGGCAAAGTAGTACTTCACTGTTTATAAATATTACATTTTCTTTATCCATTGATCATCAATGGACATATATGACACTTCCAATATTTATTATGAATCATACTTCCATATACATGGATATCCAACAGTTACTGTAATATATATAATCTCTAAGTCTTTCAGAAAAATACTTGCAAGAGAAATATCTAGTTTAAAGAGATTTATGTTTAAACATAGGGCAAAGACATTAAATGAGATGAATCTCAAAGCTCCCTGCTAATATCAGGAACAACACAAAGATCTCAAAAATCACCATCCCTTTTCAGTACAATGCAGGAAGTCCATGACTTACAAACATTCAGTGGTGAACTTCCACAGGTGTACTCTTTATTACTCACTTTGTTTTAATTCTTCTTCTTCTTCTCCTCCTCCTCCTCCTCCTCCTCCTCCTTCTTCTTCTTGTTCTTCTTCTTCTTCTCCTTCTTCATCTTCTTCCTTCTTCTTCTTCTCCTTCTTCTTCGTCTTCTTCTCTATTTAGTACAGGGTCTACAGGGTCGTCAGTGTCTACGGAGTCTCACTTCATAGATTGGACTCGTGGTGATCCTCCAGTTTACAGCCTCCCAAGAGCTGAGATTACAGGCATGTGCCACCATACCCAGTCTCGAGTGCCTTCTTGGTGCACCCTGGATGCTGGGCTGGCACTATATGCCCCTGTGCCTGCTTGCAAGCACTTTTTAATCGCTGAGCAATTTGGCTATCCTGTCCTATGGCTCACTTTGTTGAGTCATGAAAAAATCTGATTTACAAACAATTTTCCAGAAATAGCACTTTGTAATAAGCTGGGGCTTACAGAACTCTGCATATCAACAAGAGTAACCAGTCAGAGAGAAATACAAGGGACATGTTTAGGAAAGAAAGTAGTCAAATTGTCATCATTTGCTGATGAATTCCAGAATTCCACTGAAGGACTAAAAGAATTAAGAACCAATTTAGAAATGTAGCAGAATAAGAAATTACAAAAAAATCAATAGTTTTCCTCTGTAACCATAATGAACTCACTGAGAAAGTAATTAGAAAGATTAACTTTAACCTTTTGTTGATTTTGAAATATTGCATGATAATACTAGCTGACAGGCAAAATCTTAGAAAAGACTAGGGATTTTTTTTTGTTGTTTGTTTGTTTGATTGATTTTCCTGTGGTTCATAAAATGATATATTCTGAATATAGTTTGGTATAATTATTTCACTATCTCATTCTGCAATAGAAGAGAAATGCATGCAATGTCATAGGATATTTCAGAAATGCAAACATTAAACCTATAAGGACATTTTTCAGTTTTAAAATATGATTTGAAGGGCTGGTGATATTGCTCAGTGGACTAAGAACCTACTTTTGCAAGCACAGGGACCAAGGTTTGATGTCTGATGCCACCTGGGTCCCACCCCTGGAGCATGCTGAGCTCATAGTTGATTCCAGGCATGGTGGCACACGTCTGTAATCTCAACACTGGGGAGGCTGAAAACAGGAGAATCACTGTGAGTTCAAGCTGTGTAGTGAGACCCTGTACTAAATACATAAAAAATAAAAAAAATATCTGATTTGAAAAGGTTGTGTTCCTTAAAATGTTTAAAGGAAAATAGATGATTTTCATAGAAATAAAAATAAGTATTATGAAGTCAACATTAATTAATACAAAACAGTGGCCAAAGATTTTAAGAGAAATATGATTTAACAGCCTAACAATAGAAACTTTAAAATCCTCTTCAATTTAATACCAGACAGTTTTTTATTAAACAAAAATACAGGTAGGATCTGCTACCACTGTTACCATTTCAGATAATTTGTTTTGACAGCTGAGCAATTAAAATCTATAAATATCTGTTTTGAGGAGGTAACATTGTTTTCAAATGATTGTTTATTATATTCATCAAAAATAGGTGAACAACTAATTAGTGCTTGAATAAATAACATTGCTATTTTTACATTTAAATCAGATTCAATAATTCAATGTTGGTACATTATTTTCATATTCATTACTAAATTATTTCTTTTATAGTAGTAAACTTAGTGTTATTAATTAAATATTTGCTGTTAGAAATCCTGATAATCAATGTATCAAAATTATTTGTTAAGTACACGGTACTAGTATTCGTACATCATACATTATTTTTTAAAGAACTAAAGGAAATTGCAGTGCTTGAAGAGATAGTTTTCTAACCAGATTTCAAATATCACAAATATAAAATTCCTTCCAAATCTATTAAATGATAAAATTATGTATGATACATGATAAATTTATAATCAACATGTGATCAAAAGTTAGTTAAGACACTCAGGATAAATTTTGATTCATAGTTAATTAAAAATGAATCATTTATAGCTTTCAAATTTACCTGAGTTCTGTCCCTTGACACAGATGAGTGGGAGGCTCGTATCGCTGTAGACTCTGAAGACTGGAAAATGCCATCTTAAAAAAGGAAAAACTCTCTGTAATTATCTAGTTCAGATAGAAATTTGCAATTATCATGAGTTTGAACTTAAAAACCCAGGAGCAAAAGTTTTTCAAGTTCTCCCTCAACACTAAGTTGCACAGGAGCTGTCAATCTCAGCAAGCTTGAGTTGAATCTCTAATGTTATGTCCACTACACTGACGACAGTGTCTCAACATTCCTGCCTCTGATCACTGACTGGCTAAACAGTTCCATTTCTCTCTGGCACACAATGTGGAAGTACCAGACACAGCCTGGAGAAGAAATCCAAAACCATAGCCACAAGATGAAAACTTTCCACTGGAACTTTCGATGGTAGCCTCTTGTGTTTTCCAGAAATTTAGCTTAGGGCTAAGTTGTTTTAGTGGAAATGATTCAAGAACATCAATTATAGCCCTAATCCTTTGCATAAATTAAAGTGACATTAAGTACTATAATATATAATTTTGCCTTGACCAATAGGTAAGCCATCTGGTGGCTCCTGATGTTTCCTCAAGTGTTTCTTAAATCGTTACACTGAAATTTTTCAAGTGAGAAAGAAGAGACACGCTTTCCAAAGTTGTCAATACCACAATAACTGTCTCATACTTCAGTTTGTATTTAAAAAAAAAATTTGTATTTCCATATGAGATAAATTTGGCACTATAATAAAACTCTGTTGACACAATTCAATTGATAGAATTTTTAAAGGATGGTTTTCTCTAGGTTCATATATTTCACAGCCATATGGAATTTTCTTTCCTCAGGGTCTTCCTTTATAGTGAGACATAATATCTGACCCCCATAATTTAAAGGAAAACATGTATGTTTTTGATCGTGTGTTCAGTCCATAGGTGACAGGTTGCAGGGCAACAATGGAAGTGTCTTCTGCAGGAAAACGCCTCATGTCATGGAAGAAACTTGGAAACAAGAGACAGAAAGGCAGGTACGGAGGAGAGGGAGAGATAACCTTCCAGGCCTTGTCCCAGCAATCCAGCCATTTTTGACCAAGTCCAACCTCCCAATCACTGTATCTGCCACCATCAGTGGATGAAACCCAGGACACTCATAGCTCCCTCAGGATCGACGCACACTATTGTATCTCCACCTCTGGGCACCCAAACGTTTAGGACACCCATCCCTTAACCATAACACCCACTTACTTTATTTCCTCACTGTATTTTGGATCGAAGCATCTTCTGGTTTAAAATATTTGTTAATGCACTTCTATCTCCTTTCCACATTGGTCATGTGCATCTTTTTCAATTGCTTTGAACTCCTGCTTCAAAACTTTCTCGAACTTTCCAATTCTATTTCCATTCTCCTTTACTACTTTCAGATTTAGGAATTTTCATTCATTTCCTATCATACTCTTTTTTATGAATACAGTTTGACATACATAATGATCACTTTTATCAGGAGGAATTTTTACCTGTGTATGGTTTATCTAATTCTTTTTTTTTTTTTTTTTTTCTCATTCTCCTCCACTCGCTTCAAACTTTCTTTCACCGCTCCATCTACAAAAGCTTTGTTCGGGTTTTCTCCTTCCACTCTCTTTGTTTTAATGCTTTATCCTTCCCTCTTCTGCTGTCTTTTGTGGCCTTTGACATTTGCATATAAAAATTCTTCCTGCTTCCCAATATCTTTCCTACCTTTTGCTCCTCACTTACCCTTTAAGTTTCTCACACAAACAATATTTGAAATAGGATCAAAGGCTTCTATTCTTTGGAAGTATTATCATTAAATCATGAATTCCATCCCTTGCTACATTATTACATTTGTTATTTTTAATTTTACATATTTAGTACAGGGTCTCACTATGCAGCTCAGATTAATTGATCCTTCTGTTTTCAGCTATATTATTGTATTTGGGTATAATTGGGTTCTACTGCTTTCATCTGTAAGCCTGGGAAATATTTTGCATATAGTAATGCATATATATTATATCAGTTTTCTTCCTTTCCTGCAAGTCTTCATTGTAGTAAATCACAAACTCTTCATATTGTAAGTTATCCTTACCAAGAACCAGTTTCAGTACTTCAAAAAGAATTCAAGCATAGAGAAAAATACAAATTATTATGAACAAATTTAAAGTATTAAAACAGGATAAATGGACAAAGGCACTAATAATACTGTATGCATTGGAGAAAAGACAATCTTGCCAAAATGACTGGTAAATTTGGATGTGCGCATGTGGAAAAAAGTAATGTAGACCTCTGTCAGCAGGCACAAGAACAGGGTCAAAATGGATTAAGGGCTTACATATAAGATCTGAAACTTTGAAACCACTATAACAAAACACTGTGCCAAGTGCTTCAGGAAATAGTAATGGACAAGTATTCTTTTGAACAATATTCACGGTTATTTCAAACTAAAATCTCAGTGAAGGAAAAAAAATCGCTGGAATCAAAAGAGCCATGGAACGAAATGTAATATTTGGAAATTATACTTCTGAAATTTATTCAAAAGCTTATTTAAGAAAATTAAAATTTCAGTGGCAACTAAACAGAACAATAACAAAATATTGTGAACATATTAGTTCTAAATAGATATTTAAGAAGAAGGAGGTACACACACGTCTAAAGGTAGATGAAAGTATGCCTGAACTGAATAATAATCACAGAAGTGCAAGTCAAAATGACAAAGAAATGTATCCATCCAGAACAAGCTGTATCAAGATGACAAACAACTGACAGGATTATTCATGCGGGACAGTCCATATTGGTTGCCTGTGCCCCTGAGGACCAGCAGATACAACAGTTGCTCAACCCAAACAGAGCGAAAGCTGCAGAATAAGAGGGATCGAGATCCAGTGCAGCTCAGCACTGAAGGCCTGGGAACTCCCTGCAGAGTTGCTGGAATGAACACACGCCGAGGGGCTGGAAAAACTGAGGTCTGATCCCCACAGGGAATGGCAGTAGCAAAAGATGAAACCCTTGAAGCAGAATGAAGTTTGCAATGGTTGATTATGTCAATCTGAGACACTTACAAACTTAATGAAGTTCAGCATTAGACACCCTATAGAGTAGAGGATCCACCATAATGCAGCTCATTTCCTGGATGGTCTAACGGGGAAAACGAGGAAAGTATGGATCTGCTTCTGTTCTTCTGGAGAACATTTCATTTCCACCTTCAGCTTGGACACAATTCTCTGGAGTACAGCACAAACCCATTGGCTTCAGCATCAAATCCTTCAGCTTCCCACTGTAGATGCTTCAGGCCTCTTTATAGAGATTTTAACAGGACAATGTAGTGAACTCCATACCTTGGCCTTAAGATCTTTTGTCTCAGCTCAGTGGAATAAGCGCTTTCCTGGCCAGTGCAAGGGCCTGAGTTCAATCCCCAGTTCTGCTAAAAACAATCCTCTGTCTCCAGTGTGCAGATGCCCTCTGCATGCTTCCTTATCCAACTCTGTAGCTGACCAACATAAGCCAACCTTGTGATTTCTTACACATTTGTATATCATGTTATATCTGTTCTATTCTAAACTTTTGTGTAAAAATATGTAATTATTTATCCTATTTTTAAATGTTTTTATTTTTTAATATCTTTTTGTCCCATTCTGTAGGGACTTAAAGGTTAATATATCAATATTTGATGGAAAATACTTGTTCCGTGTTATGCCTCATATGTTTGATATTCAGACAGAGAGTGAGGTTAAGCTCAACTGCTTAACATAGAGTAAGAACAATAAGCTTCATTTCTGGAGGGTTAGCAATCTAAGTTTGCAGACCAAAAATAGTAGAAAAAGAAGGGCTGCAAGGACAGTCAACATTTTTGCCCTAGCCTTTCAAGGTCAGGGAAGACTTAGGACATAGGAGAACCTATGCTGTAACATCTTGTAATTCAGTTGTATACCAAATTTTGTGATCAAGGAGATTATGGGGCCATAGAGGAATGTTATCAATGATGTAGTGTGTGCCTAAGGAGAGTCACATGGAGAGAAAATATTCTCTCAGTCTTTCACAGAGAGCAAATTGGTTAAGCAATGGCTGTGACTCATCCACATGGCTGACACTGACTAAGGATCTACAAATTGTGGTACAGGGTTACAGCATAAATCCTGAGGGGTCTTGACTGACCTTGTCAGATACAAAAGCCACATTTCTTGGTATATAGGTCTTGCTTTTCTTTGGTCTTAGCCTTCTAGCATAAAAGTATAAAAATGAAGTATAAAAAGTAAAGCAATATTAGTTCGCTGAGCTATAAAATGCTCAAGTCAACAACTTCGGACATTGCTAGTCCTTTGGCTAACCCACTACTATTGTGGACTACTGGATTATATTGGACTATTTTGCTGAATTCTCACACCTGACATATTTAAATGACAGTGGAGTACCCTTCTCTGACAAAGCTAAACAAAGAAGGGGATACAAATGAACAATCATTTTGTATTTGCATACTCAAAATAGTTAGGATAGACATATAGCTACTTTCTCTTAATTTGACGAATAGGAAGATTTGTTCTAATGGTGTTTGTAGACAGGATATTATTCTTCAATCTTGTACAATGAATAACTACTAAGACAATAATATGCAATGTGTTAATTATGGAAACTGTACTATTAATTGGTTTAGAAACTATCTCATTGCTATTTGTTTCTCAATAAAATTATTTTAAAAAGATGAAACAAATCTGATGGACACAGAGCTGTTCAAGCACAGACCAAGTTCTTTCTCTTTACTTTTGTATCATATTTTGACTCTAAGCCTGTTGGAGAGTGCTACCCAGAGTCAGAGAAGATTGTCCCCCATGGACGAAGTGTCTCTCATTTCTAAAAACACGCCATAGACTTTGCAGAAATGTAGTATACTAATTTGTTAGACATTTTCTAATCTTATCAAGTTGACAATCACAATGGGTATTTCACTCCAGTTATGAATAAGAGTTTCTGTTTTATTACTATAGCTCAGGAGAACTGTCAATACTACTTGCTGTGCATTTTTAAAAGTGATGTGATGGAGGTTCTGTACCCTGGATCTTGTTAGCACCAACAATTCCTGTTCAGTGGCACTTTACCACTTTCAGGACCTCCCATGCAGCATCTATATGGTTATGGTTATGGTCTAATATCTTTGTCTTCATGTTCTATTTCATCTTCAGTTACAATTTTTCAGGTTGGGAAGAGATGAATGTGTTTCATTGCAAACCTCTTCTAGACTGAGAAGCCCTCTGTCAAGTTATAGATGGGAAAGCGGAAGCCTGGAATAAGATATGAGCTCAACCCTTCCATAAGCAGACAGCACAGACAAACTCTGGAACCAGGCACAGAGGGAATGATGTGACTATAAGAAGGTGCTGCTGAGAGGTAATGTCAAGATGTTACAGCCTCTGGGCAGATCTAAGCTGTCTGACCAGAGGACTGCAAGGGAAAGGACAAGTTAGGCAGGCCTCCATGCTAACACACCTTCCACAGCAAGTATCTAGTGAAGTGGCTTCACATCCTCTGTGCCTACCCTATGTAACCCACAGAACCTACTCCGACCACCAGGACCTCCCTTGATCAGCTGGTGTGAGGAGCGCTCCTATTCTGAGACAAGGAGAGTTCTTGCTCTGTGGGTGACTGGTACCTCTCAGAACTATGACGAACAAGACTAATGGTCACATTAAGGTGAAGGGTAGGTGGCACAGGGCCAGTGTCCTACTTTAAGGCTGAGACCAGTGCCAGGCTTTCTGCATCTTTTTTTCCTTCCTGAAGCTTTCCCTGTGAATAAGTACCAATGGCTTGAACCAGCGAAACATACTGGATGTCTTTGGGTCTGTTCCCTGCTCAGGAAAAATTCACTCTTTTTAGCTATGGACATTGAGCCCTTACCCCCAGCATTCCTTCCTAAGAGTACATCTTGGCCCTTATTGGCAGAGAAAGGCTGTTCCTGCCCCCACCTGCAATTTCCAGTGGCTCCCTATGTCCTTTTGTAAAAGGGAAGGAAGGAAAGACCAAGGCACCAGGCTCCACCATGGGGAGTGGAGAACATCTATAATGAAACAAACAGCCAATGTTTTCATGGGACCTACTGAAACAGACTGGCCAAAGGTAAGCTGACTGCACTGTGATAAGCTGCCGATCTATGGTCCTTCAAGGATCTGAGGGTCTTTCTATCTGCTTATCCTCAACCTCTTCCTCAGTTAATCTCAGAGCTTCAATTCCATGTAGTAGTTGGAGAGCCCCTCCAGAGAAATGCCTTGTTATACACTCAATTCCTTTAGAGGAGTGAGGAGTCTGGAGAAAAGTGTATTGGAGCCTACCCTTTTAACAGGTACCTGTTTTCCCTTTTGTAAATAGTATTTTATACTTCATCTTCACCATCTTGAGGTTTATACGCTAGGAAGGGAAGAGGTCAGAGTCTTCCCTTTCTCCCTAGAGTGACTGAGAGTGAGAGGATTTGTATTTAAAGAAAATTAGATTTCATAACAATTTTTTCTAGCCAATATAAGTTAGAAGAAAGGCTTTTAAATGTTTTCACTGTAAAGAAATTATATTTTAGGCTATGGATATGTTTAAACTGCATTATATAGTATATAAATTGAAATACCACCTAACACCCTATTCATTTGTGCTCATTCTAAGTTTTTTTATGAATACATTTACTAAATGTTTCATGGGATTTAAGTTAAACAAAGAAGATGCAATTAAGTACATATAATTGTAATGAAATCAGGATCACATTTAATTTTCAATTCATTATAGTTTAGAAAATCCCAGTGTTTAAGTATCAGAAAAATAATATTTCTTATGTTAGGGCCTAATTAAATTGAATGTTTTATAGGAAAAGAAAAACAATATTGAAAACTACAGTGCACGCCTGTAATTCTAGCACTGGGGAAGCTAAAAACAGGAGGCTCACGATAAGCCCGACCTGTGTACTGAGACCCTATGGCAACTACATAAAATGAAAAAAAATAAATAAACAAATAAAACTACATTCATCGTATGTTTGGCCATGTTAAACTCTTAACTTTAGATCTCCACATAATTTTGTACAGCATTCATTCGTGTGAATGAAGTAACTAACTCATGAAGTGTTTAAATTCCATTCAGATTTTCTTCAATAGTGGTGTTCCTGTCCTCATCCTTTCAATGTCTGGACTACTCTTCTTCCACCTGAGGTGTGCTGCCTATTCACAGATGAATGTACTTAATGTTGAATGTGATAATGACACTTCCTCAGGGACCAGAACTGATTCCTGAAATCTTCATTCTTATGCTCATAAATGAAAGCACACAGGGGTAATCAGATTTTCAGCATGCTCTGAACACATTATATACACCCAGTAGACACAATCACTAGATCACAATCCCTAGTAGTTGCTGCTCAATTTTTTCCAGATCTGTGATACCAGAAAATTTTCAGTGACTTAAAAATGCCCTCAGGGAGAGTTTCATTTGTTTTGATTTTCACTTTTTCTCAGAGAACTGGTTCAATAACACGAAAAGCTAATGTCATGATCTAGAACATAAAAGTTAAAATAATCACATTTGCTCCAAATGACATTCTTCTTAAAATATTTAGATGAGAGTTATGCAGACATAAATTTGTAGATCATGTTTTTTCACCAGCAAATTTAGGAGAAAAATTTTTGTTATTGTGTTTCATATTTTTATACTTATGAACTGAAGTTTATTAATCATAAAGTAGTTAATAACTGTCTTTGTGCAGCTATTCCAGCAAACTCAATCACACACACAATTGCACCCCCACCCATGGACACACACACACACACACACACATTCTAAATTGTGTCAACAACACAAAATATATTCATAATGCAGGCAGATGAAGACATTGCTGGAAGAAATGAGAAGGTTAAACCATTCTTGCCTATTCAAAAATTACTTATGGTTTTCTTTCTCCTTTTGTCTACAATGTATTCTGTTTCTTACTAATAATTTCCTGATTAAGGAAGTGACAACTATTTATCTTACTTATATCTTGTAAACCTGATCACAGGCTGATTTTTATCAGGTTCAGCTAGCTAGAATGAACGAATTGGAGGTCCCATTGGGACCCTAGGGAAGGGATTATGTGACAATACACAGGAGGTTAACTAAGAATCTGTGTGCCTGCTTATGATCAGATTGGCTTCATTAAACTTCTTGAGGATTGCTCTCCATTGTAAGTCTACTTAAGGCTTTTGGTATATCATCATTTTGAGTTCAGTGCATGCTCAGAACATTATGTATGAGAAATGACACATGAAGAGTAAAGTTTTAAATGAGTGCATGATAATGTGATTAGAATTAACTACTAGCAAAAATCTCACAGTGAAGGCAAATTTATAAATTTAGTACATTTTTCTACTCACAAGAATCTGTCAAACAACTGGATCACTTTCCAGGACAACAGTAGGCACAGTTACAGATGCATAGGATGCACAGAAAACCTTGTGGATTGATTTATTATTTTTAATATGTAGTTTATTTTAATGGTTTTTACATAATGATAATTGAGGCCTGAGACACATTGAAACTCAATGTGTTCTTATATATTTACAGTCCCAGAGTTATTACTGCATAGTACATTGTAAAGGACACACAAGTATTTAATAACCCGACAAGTAAAACTAGTGTAAAAATTACCCGATTATTTTTTCATTGATAAGATTTACAAAATTATATTTGTCACTAGGCATGAAGGAGAAAACTTAGAGACCTGTTTTGGAACACTGCCTCTCAAAGAATTAGGTTTTCCATGAGGTAAGAGGAAAACCATGGCTAGAAAGATAAAGAAAAAAGTCTTCAGCATTTGCTATTTGAACAAAAAGAAGCTCAGACTTTGAAATGGAGACATCAGAACTCAGGAAGATATAGAATCAACTTAAAAACAAATTTTGATCTTATGGTCAGGTAAAGTTTCTACCATAGAGAAGAGAGGCTCCAACAAATTCTTTTAACCTACATGTGGTAGAACAAGAAAGGGACTGACTTAAGAAAAGGTAAAAGTTCTCAAATACAGGTTAGCTTTCATAGAGCACTTAGTATCCATCCTGCAGAAACTGTAAGAAAGTTCATATTACCACACGGAAAGAGTGTACACATGAGTGCCAATGTTGCATTCAGTAGAAGAAAGTGGTATTGTGGTCTACAGTATTCAGTTACACAGTTGTGTAATAAAGTAATACTAGACACACTGACCCTCATAGCTTTATGATGCACAATGATTATATCCTTCACTAATTGATTTAGTGTAGTAAACCTTAGCCAGGTAAATTAGATGATAAGGTGTTAAATTTTTCATATATATATATATATATATATATATATATATATATATATATATATATATATATATATGGAATTTGAAATTTACAGAAGTTTATAGTCAAAGTCAATGTGGTCAAAAAGCATAAGCAAATAAAAAAATTATTATGGTTTCTGTTAAGTAATAAAATTATAAACAGGTCAAGATTATATGAATTGGGAGGCTTTGGATTGCTTCCAGTATCAGAGTCACCTGGTGTTAAAGAACAGGATGCAGGGTCAGAAAGTATCTTGGCAGATACTTTACTAATCCAATCTGGGAAGCAATAAATACAAAAACAGGTATGACAAAGACTTCATAAATGTTGCAAACTCATCTCATCATCACAAGTTCCTATGAGAAATGAAGACAAGTTATTTTAACATTTGAGAAATGAAGGTAAGTAATTTTGTTGTCTAACTGTGAGTATTTGCTGTGGAATTTGGGCGACTTGAAGATAAAACCAAGTTTTGAATACTACAATTGAGTTGGAAAGATAAGGAAACACACAAGAATAACTAAATGTATTAATATTTTACCCCTGGAAAATGATTGTCTTTAAGAAGTCAACCAATAACAAATGCTACAGGTGCTGCGAGGAGAAAGGAACACTTCTCCACTATAGGAGGGCGTGCTGACTGGTACAAATATTAACACAAATGCTTATCAACTGGGAAATAGATAAAAAAGATGTGGTATTTTCACACAACTGAGTATTATCAAGCTGTAAAAAAGATAAACTTTAGGCATTTATAAGGAAATGGATGCAGCTAGATTTCATGCTGGTAAGTGAAATAAATCAGACGTGCATGTACAAACATTGTATTGTCTCTCTAGTGTGAGAACCTGAAAGAGTAAATAAAATCTGAAAGCTACAATAGATACTACTGAAGGCCAGCTGCAGCTTCCAGGGAACAACAACCTGAAGAAAGAGGAACGTGATGGTAAAGAAGAAGACTCAGAGAAAGACAGGGGGGACAGGAGGAAAGAACAGAGTGTCTCTTCAACCCAGAGTAAAATCAGAAACTTTTACTTATACATCAGTGATTACATAAGCTTGCTACATGTGGTTTTTCATCTATAAGTGAAAACAATTTAAATTTTGATTAATATGAGTACACAGAATAAACTAAGAGTAGTCATGGAAACTTAATCAACCATTGTTCTTTCTGTTCTATTTCTGCTCTACCGAAACTCTTAGCTCCCAGGGTTACTTTCTTACTGCCTCAAGATCGTGACTTCAAACTTTCTGGTTATTGTTTAATGTTCTTGGCTTAGGCTTGGCCCTTTCTGCAGGTTTATAATGTAGGAGACACGAAGTCAGCCTCTATTAAGAACTTTATGCACTTAATTAAGTTATGTCAAAGTCCTAGGTGATTAATTGCATGCTCTCTTTTATGAAAATCATAAGCTTAACAATTCCCAGGGGGCTTGTGGAGATATATTCATATGAATCTCTGTTTTACATATTCTCCAAATTTGACATGACTTTGTCAGAGGCCAAGCTTTGGATGGCTCTCCATAAGATACTGTGAAAGGTAAAGAAACCACTCAAAGGAAAGGAAAAAATAAGATCAGGAAAAGGAAAAAATGAAGAAGGGGGAAAATATTTATATGACATATATATGTCATATAAATATTTTCCCCCTTCTTCATTTCATATATATATATATATATATATATATATATATATATATATATATATATATATATATATATATATATATTAGCTTAGATAATTGGGATGCTGATTTTTGCTGGTCTACTGAAAGCAACAGTTAATGTCTAATTTTCCTTTTAATTTCTTATCACTTAGTTTCTTTATTTTGTTTAATTTTTACAAATTTTGCATTTCTAAATCTGGCAAAGTAAACAACTGATTTAGAGATAATACACAATACAACAACCATTGTCAAATTCCAGTTATATGGTCTGTGCAATTCTGTATCATTTCTAATTTTTTTCACCATTTTGTAGTCACTTTAAAGAATAATAACATGATATTTTCATTTCCTCCTTCTTTTGCTCTCCATGTTCTCCCTCTATGTCCTGTATATCTCATTTTAAAATCGATGTTTACTGAATGTGGTTTGTAGACATGTTATACAAGCTATGACATCATGTTCTAAATTGTGAAACATATTTTTGTCAAAAACTATTATTTTACTGCTAAACTGAAATAATTTTAAATTTTTCTTGGAAATTTTCAGTGCAATGACTGACAATTATGTCATCAGAAAAATTTCAGTATCCACATTATATGAAACACAATTCATAATAAAAATTGGGGTCCACAGAGGCCAACAGCCAGCCAGGGCATCCTTGTCCACTCCATTTTGGTTGGCCACAGTGGGAAGGAGCCACTGAGCCCAGGAGCCCACAGAGTCCTGCTGGTCCCCTTCAGTAGGGCAAAGCCATAAGGAGCCAAGCACAGAAACCAGAGCCAGCTAGACCTGGACAGTCAAATGTGAGTTCTGTAGAACTAGACCCTATGAGCTGAGCTGTACTGTTAATCCCAGAGGGGCCCAGACATAGGCCCAGACCTACATGAACATCTTCGTGGCACAGAGATGGCATGATGTAATTTGGGTGAGCCAGTCTGCTTGCAAGACTTCAGGTACATGAAGGGAAGGTGCCCAGACAAAACTCAGGGAAACTGAATTAAATATGAATTCCCAGTTTAAGATCTGCTTTGTTATGTAGCTAAAATGTTTGCTCATATGGTCTAAAGTACAAACCTAATATTTACAAAAATTTGTCAGTTTTTAAATTTCAGTAGGTGTGATTAGTATTGCTAATTGTGCTACTGAAAATAGGCAACCATGTCTTCCTTAACTACATCATCTCCCTTGCACAGCAATATCAGAACGTGCTTCAATAATAACCTCATCAAAGCCCTACAACAAAAGACAGTGCCAAATGGCAACAAATATCTCACTCACAATGAACAGAAAGGCAAAATTCTGGGAAACACAAAAAAGTAGAATCTCTGACAGGAGAGGTACTTAAAGGACCTACTCTTTCCAGAGAGGTTCTGATTGTAGGAATACAACTACCTGCTATCAATCTTTCTCAAAAATGTAGCAAAGTAATCAAAATAGAGTTCTTTCTGAAATAGGAAATGACAAAAAGAAGGAGCCAAATGCAATCTCAGGACTCAAGCCCACCCAGAACAAACCCAGAAGACATCAGCATAGAAGAAATTGCAAGTAATACACCTGAAATCTCTGAAATAATACCAACTGAAATAGAGACAGCTATAGTAGCCTATAGAGGAGATCAACTCAGGTATAATCACTCAGGTAAAAAGAAAAGAAATTACTATAATAAAAGAATGACTAGGTATTTGTAAAGAAGATACTGATAAAGAAATAGAGGAAGATAGAAATATGATGGAAACATGAAATGAAAAATATAGGGAATAAATAGAATGCATGAAACAGTCCCAAAGAGATATACAGAAAATTAAAAAGTCCATAAAAAGTTAGCAAAATACTTTGAATGAAGCTGAAGACAGACTTTCAAACCTTGAAAACAGCGTTACTGCTATACACCAGGATAGGAAAAATCTCTTAAAAAACAACAATGATCCAGGAAATTGTAATTCAACAGCTGTAACACAATGCAATGATGAGCAATGCAAGACCAATAGGTATCAATAGAAAGAAGGAGCTAACGCAAATGACATAAAAACAATCTGGGCAGAAATCATAGCAGAAAACTTCCTAAATATGGAGAAACAATCTGACACTTAGCTAAGTGAGGCGTATCCAACTCCAAATATTATTAACCCAATCAAAACTATACCCAAAAGACTGGGTGTATTGGGACACACCTATAATTCTAGCACTCTGGAAGCTGCAAACAGGAGAATCACTATGAGTCTAATCTACACAATGAGACCCTGTAAGCCCCGTAGACCCTGTCCTAAATACATTTAAAAAAAAAACTGCACCTAGACATATAATCAAGGTCCCAGAAATTCAGCACAAGAACAACATACTAAAAACCACTAAAGTAAAGGAATAGATCACATTTAAAGGAAAACCCATCTGAATAACAGCAGATTTCTCTTCAAACCACCAAGACAAGCATGGAGCAAAGTATTCAAGTCATACAAAAAAACAAATTCCAATCCAGATAGGTATACCCTGAAAAACTTTCATTCAAGTTTAATGGAGAAATAAAATACACCAATGACAAGTCTTTATACCAAGATGGCACTGAAGGTAAAGAAAGAATCCCCCACCCCTCCCAAAGCTGAGGCCAAAGCAAAAGATTTGACAGCCAAGAAGGCCATGATGAAAGTCATCCACAGCCACAAAAGAAGGTATGAGCATCTTCCATCTTCTGCCATCCCAAGACAGTGTGGCTCCAGAGGCAGCTCAAATATCCTTGGAAGAGCACCCCTAGGAGAAACAAGCTTGACCACTGTGTCATTATCAAGATTCCCCTGACCACAGAGTCAGCCATGAAAAAGATTGAGGACAGCAACACACTCATGTTCACTGGGGATGTTAAAGCCAATAAGCGTCAGTTCAAACAAGCTGTGAAGACGCTCTATAACATCAATGTTGCCAAGGTCAATACCCTGATCAAGCCTGATGGAGAGAAGAAGGCATATGTTTGTAAGGCTCCCAATTCTGGTGCATTAGATGTTACCTACAAAATTGGGATCATCTAAACTGAGTCCAGATGGCTAATTGTAAATATATACTTTTTTCCCAGTTTAAAAATATACTTCCATTACAAACAACTAAAGAAATTCATGATGAACAAATAAACGCTACATAGAGTACTAAAAGACATTGTAGAAAGGGATCAAAATGACTACAGTGCTACTAATGACAACAGAAAGAAGCCACCAAACAGGGACAACAATTAAACAGAGAAGAAAAGTAAGAAACCCACCACAGGAAAGTAACATGACAAATGTAAGCCAACACATATCAATTACAACCACCAATGCAAATTGACTGAAATTAACCAACTAAAATATATAGACTTGCAGAGTGGCCTAAGAAAAAAAGATCTTGCCCTGGGGAGATAGCTCAATATAATAAGCACTTCCTTTTCAAATACAAGGCCCTGAGTTCAATCCCAAGTTCTGAAAAAAAATCCAACAATATGCTGTATAGAAGAAACACACTTAACCCATAAAAAAATTAATAGGCAGAAAGTCAAAGGATGGAAAATTATAGTACATGCTTCAGGAACTCAGACAAAACCTGGAATAGCTATCCTGTTTACAGACAATCGGAACTTCACTCCAAAAATAATGAAAGGAGATAAAAGCAGTTCAGTGCATATCCATTAAGGGAAATCTGAAGAGGAAGACAGCTCTCATAAACATGTAGGCAGCAAATATGAGAGCACGCAATTATACAAGACAAATTTTAAGGGACCTGAAAAATTCCAATAACCTGTATCACAATCTTCACACCACCTTATCTTCCAACGATGGGTAAAGCAAACAAAAAATTAGCAGAGGGATAGCAAAAATGAACCAAACCTTTGAACAAATGAACATTTACAGAGTGTTTCACACAAGAACATCTAGATACACTTTCTTTTCAGCTGCACATAGGATATACTTTAAATACTAGTCCATAGATCATACTTAAATATATGCAAGGAAAACCAGAAATTATCCCGACCACAGTGCATTCAAACTGGAAATTAATGACAAAAGAAACCACAAAATTCCATAAATGTATAGAAATTTAAAAACACCCTCCTCATCAACCAGTGGGTTACAGATGAAATTAAGCAAGAAATTAAACAATACCTATAATCCAATGAAAATTCAAACACAACTAACCAAAATTTGTGGCAGGCACTTAAAGCAGTTTTCGAAACGGAAATTTATAGCAGTGAACTCACACATTAGGAAAACAGAGTGAGCACCTTAATCCTGCTCTTTAAGCTTCTAGAAAAGAGCAAACAAAGCCCAAATCTCAAAGATGAGAGGAAATTATAAAGATTAGAGCAGAAATTAATGCAAATGAGCCAAAAGAAAACAATACCAAGTGGGAATGAATCCAAAGCTTGTTTTTTAAAAGATTGAATAAATTTTATAAACTCCTAGTCATCATCCTCAAAAACAGAAAGAAAGTATTCAAATTCAAGGAATAAGGAAAGGAAAGGATAAACTTGCTGTGGATCCTGTGGAAATTCAAAGGATCATCAATAGCTGTTGGGACAATTTTTACCCTCAGAGAATCAAAGACACAGAAGAACTGGACGTACTCCTACATAGGTAGAAATTACCAAAACTGAATCAAGAAGATTCAATTGAATAATCAAATGTTGGCTATTGAAATTGAAATTGTATGCAAAATTTGCCAGAAAGAAAAGCCCAGGTCTTCATGAATTCACAGATAAATTCTATAAGAAACTTTGAGAAGATTTAATCCCAATCTTCCTCAACCTCTTCAATGAAATTTGAAAAGAAGCACTACTCCCAAATCATTCCTGCAGGTGAGTATTAAACTGATATCAAATCCAGAAAAAGTTTCAACAACAGCAAAAAATTTCAGGCCAGCTTCCTTCATGAACATACACAAAAATTCTCAACAAAATAGCAGCAAAGAGAAAATAGCAAATCATCAAGAAGGTTAAACACCACTACTTTGTGTCTGTTTCAATGTTAGCATATGCTGATTATTAAGAGTTGGTATGTAATCTGAAATTAGGAAATATGATGACCCATGCTTACTCTTCTCATTACTCAAATTACATAAATGGTGCAGTTTTTATAAACACTTCCATTTGAAAACAATTTGGCTACAAACAAAAGCCTTCCATAAAAGTTTGCTCCCATTTGGACGATAAGCAAGGCCACTGCCGTATTCTCCATGTAAACACAAAGCAATCATCTTTCCCAAAAGAGAGAATGAAGTAAATTTGTAAACTGAGGTACTACTGTACTTATATTGTTTTCCTTGTTTCACAAAATATTTGATGTTTTTGTTCATTTCTGTGAAAATAACATGGACATTTTATCTTGAATGTGTAAATCACTTTGCACATTACTGTATTTTGACAATACTAACTTTTCTGTTATACAGAGACAAACAGAGGATGTCTTTCCATTTCTTGGGTCTTTCTTATTTTGTTTATCAATATTTATAATGTTCAATATAAATGAATCATTTATTTATTTGTTTATTGTTAAGTACTTTATATTAATAGCACTGTCAGTGTGGTTATTTTAATTCCTGTTTTATATTAGTGGTAGGGTTTGAACCCAAGGCATTGCACGTGCTAAGCATCTACTCTACTATTGAGCTATCTTTCTAACTCTCAATTTCTCTTTTGGATAGGGGTAATATTTGTGTACAGAAACAGTGCTGAATGTTTGTACATTGATTTTTTTTTTTCAAACATTTGTGATTTTAAGCTCTTTTGTTAGAATCTTTAAGATTTCTCATAAAATTATGTCATTTGTAAACAGAAAAAATATTTCTTTCTTTTGCATGTGATGTTTTTATTTCTTTTAATTGCCTGATTACTCTTTTGAGGATGTTTTTTATTATGATGGATACATATGATGGGAGCAAGAACTTTTACTGTGTCCCTGGTCTTTCAGGAAAGCTGATAATCTTTTTCCTTTTCATTAGGGCATTAGGTAAGGTTCTCTCACATGTAGTATTTGTACTGTTGAGTTATTTCCCTGATACATCCAATTGGTTGAGAGTTTTTATCATGAAGTGATATTGAATTTTTCAAATGCTTTTATTACCTCTAGTTTTGTAATCAAGTTGTTTTTATCCTGCAGTTAGTTAATGTAGTGCATCACATTTATTGAAACATCTTTTTGTTTCAGAGATAAATTCAGTTTTATCATGGTTTGTGATTCTTTTAATGTGCCATTCCCTTAAGTTTGCTAGCATTTATGCAAAAATTTTGCATCTATGTTAATCAAATATATTAGCTTATAATTTTATTTCATATTCATTTCAGGATGTGATGTGATTACAATATAGTATTAGCTCTTAAAATGAATTTGAAGGGTTTCTTCCTCTTCATACATTAATTTGATACATTTCAGAAGATATATCTTGAAAACCACAATGGAAATATATATATACATACACACATACATACACACACACACACACACATATGGAGATTACCACATCACTGAATCTGCCAATATTTTCTGCAGTCTCTAACATTCCTTATTTTGCATATTTGCATGGATTTCAGAAGTTATAAGCTTCATGTTTAATTTTTAAATAAAACATATCTGTTTCTACTCAACTTTGCCAACAAATACATTATTTTGGACATTATTTCTGGTGAAAAAATTGTAATATACATATATATATATATATATATATATATATATATATATATATATGATAGATAATCAAAATATACAATGAATATCTAAATTTAAAATTTATGCAATGTCTTGAGCTATGGGGACTGTAATGGAGGTGCTTGGAAATCTGGAGATCAAGTTTGGCTTCAGGAACCCAGGTACCCAGTCCATTCTCTGGAAGGAAGGGACTAGGAACTGGTGTAGACATCCTCAGGACCCTGGATAACTAGCTTGGCCAGAGAAATCCATGTCACTAATCAACTACCCCACATAAAGTGAAGTACCTGGCAACTGGCAATTGACCTGGACAGAGAAACACAGGGTAAATCCACTCTAACAAAGGGAAGTACTTTATATAAAAACTTCCAATTTATAATTTGTTTTGATATATAACAATAAAATTTACTCTTATGATCTACTGTATAAAACAAATGGTTACCAAAGTTTGCCAATTTCTAAATTTTGCTTGAAGTTATTATATTGCTAATTTTACTCTTGTAGCTAGGCTGTTGCATATATGTTTTAATCACTTTTTCTTCCTTTGATAATAAAATTGGGAAGTGCTGGGATAATAATCTCTCCACAGCCCTACACTTACATATGGAGGACAATGTCAAAAGGACACCAACATCACACTCTCAATAATTGGGAAGGCATGGTCTCAGGACAAACACAAATAAGAATCTCCCACATGCATAAGATATCTCTGAAGAATAGATTCTTTCTAGAGTGCCCTTGATAATAGTGATATGGCTACATACTCTCAAAATTTCACAGAGATTGCCACAGAAATCAAAATAAAATCTTGTTCCTGAAATAGAAAATGACAAAACAGAGGAGAAAAACGCATTCTCAGGCCTCCAGCCCACACAGAACAAGTCAAGGCAACATCAACAAAGAAGCAATAAGAAGTCCTACCACTGTAATCTCTGAAAAATAATTGCAAAAGATGTAAGTAAACAAATCCAGGTGGGTATAAAGGAAATCAAATCAGAAACAATCTCTCAGGTATAAAAAAGAATGATGAAAGCATATCTAAAGAAAACACTGATTAAAAAAGTAGAGAAGTGCAGAATATAATGCAAACCTTGAATGAACAATATATGAAAGAAATAGAATGCATAAGACAGATTCAAAGGTATATCTGGGAAATTAAAATTCCATTAAAATATGGCAAAACTGTTTGAACAAAAATGAAGATAGACTTTCAGACCTTGAAGACATCATTGCATCTAGTGAGCAGGAATGGAAATGCCTCTGGAAAATAAAAAGAAACCAGGAAATAATAATTCAACAGGTAAAAGATGACACAAAGAACAACATATCCCTGATAGGTGTCCATGAAAAAGAAAGACAATGACATAAAAAGTATGTTTGCAGAAGTAATATCCAAAAACTACCCAAGCATGAAGTAAAACAATATGACATACAGTTAGATTAGCCACATGGAACTTGAAATACCACCAACCAAGATAAATCTACACCTAGATATATAATTATTGAGATCCCAGAAATTCAGCACAAGGACACCATATTAAAACTGTTAAAGGGTGCTGGGGAGATGGCTCAGTGGCATAAGTGCTTCCCTGGCAAGTGTAAGGGCCTGAGTTCAATCCCCTGTTCCGAAAAAAAAAAAAAAAAAACTGTTAAAGAAAAGAAACAAATCACATACAAAGAATAGCCCATTAGCATCACAACATACTTATCACCACAAATAATCAAGTCAGAAAGAGCTTGAAGTGAAGTACTTCAAGCCCTGATATAACATATTTTAGAACCTAGATTGATTTATCCTACAAAACTTAATAGAGATGAAAAATACTTTCATGAAAATCACAACTAAAGAAATTCATAATCACTGAACCAAACTCACGAAGAGTATTGACAGATACTCTAGAAATAGATAAAAGGGGCCATAATTATAAACAAAGTAACAAAAATTCACCATCCAAAATTGCATGTAATTAAGCACAGAGTAAAGTACAGAACCAACATTAGGGATATAATGTGAGAAAGATAAGCCAGTACATGTCAGTTATAACCACCAATGTAAATGGTGCATCAATTTCAAACTAGACCTGTGGAGTAGATTAAAAAAATATCCAAACACTATGCTGTAGAGAAAACCCATATGCAACTCAAAATAAAATTGATAGGCTGAAAGTCAAAGGATGCCAAACTATACTTCATGCATCAGAAACTCAAGAGAAAAACAGAGGTAACTATTACATGTGAAGACAATGTGGATTTCAAGCCCAGAATTATCAAAGGTGATAAAGAAGGTCACTACATACTAGTGAGGGGAAAACTCAAGAGGAAAAGATAACAATCATAAGTTGTATGCAGCATGCAGCAAATATGGGAGCACTCCACTACATAAGATAAAAGAAAAATCAAATTACCAATAGTATAATCTTAACAGGAGACTTTAATACCTTATTGTCTCAAAGATATAGATAAAATAGTCAACAATTTAACAAGGAGGTTGTAGAATTGAACAAATGGACTTAGTAGACATTCGTATAGTGTTCACACAATATATGGGAATATATTCTTTTCAGCTGCACATGCAATGCTCTCTAGAAGAGATAGATTACTAGTCCAGAGATTATGCTTGAATAAATATAAAGGAATTGAAATTATAGCATGTATACTGTCTGACCATACTACAATGGAACTGGAAGTTAATGACAAAAGAATCTATAAAAAATATATCAAAACATGGAAATTAAATAACAACCTCCTGAACAACCAATGAGTTATAATGAAACTAAAGAACAAATTAGACAGTATTTACAAGCCAACAAAAATTCAAATGAAACTTACTGAAATTAATGTTGTGCAGTATAAGTAATTTTTAGAAGTCCAATGTTAGGAAAACAGAAAGAGAAAAAATTAAAAGAATGAAATTACTAAAGATACTGTGGAAACTCAAAAGATAATCAATACCTAATTCAAAAATTTACTCTCATAAGATGGAAAGCACAGAAGAAATGGACATATTCCAAGACATATAGAAATTACCAAGACTGAATAAAAAGATATAATTCTAAATAACCTGGTACCAGTTATAAAATTGAAAATGTAATCACTTAGCAACAAAGTAAAGCCTCAGTTTTGACGAATTCAAAGCTGAATTCTATAAAAATTTTAGAAGAGATTTAACCCCAACACTCCTCAAATTATCAATGAAATTTAAAGGAATCAGTTTTACATGTCTCACTTCTGGAGGCAGGTATTACACTGAGCAAGAACAAAGAAAGATCTAAGCAAAACCCAAAACTTTTGGCTTAATCTCCCTAAAGAACATAGATGTAGAAATACTCAATTAAATGCTAGCACATAGTATATGTCAAATTATAAGGAAGATTATATACCATCATCAGGAAGGATTCATCTCAAGGATTCAGGGATTACAAATCTATAAATGTAAGACACTTACATTTATCAACAGTACCACAAAAAATAACATGATCATTTTAATGGACACAGGCAAAGCTTATGATGAAGCCCAACACACATTCATGAAAAAAAAATTCAGAGAAATTTGGAATGGATGGTATCTAACAGCCATCTATGACACATTAACAGCCAACATCATTCTAAATGGGTAAAAACGGAAAGTTTGAACTCTCAAAAACAGATATAAGGGAAGGGCTGACCGCTATCACCACTCCTCACCAATATAGTCATGGAAACATTAGCCAGGGAAATTATAAGAGAGAGAAATAAAATAAATAACTATTGGATATGAAGAAGCCAAATAATCATTATTCCAAGATGACATGATACTGTACAAGGAAGACCCATAAAAGTGATAGAATTAATAGCTGAATTCAGTAGCATAGCAGAATAAAAGACAATACCCAAAAATCAATAGCATTCTTATACACAAACACCAAATTCACTGAGATAGATATTAGAGAAACAGAAACCTTCACAATAGCATCCAAAAAATAAATAAAACACTTAGGGATGAATGTAACAAAAGAAGTAAAAGATCTATATTATGAAAATGAAAATGCTTTGAAAAAAGAGATGCAAGAGGATTTCAGAAAATATGAAGATATTCATTGTTCAGAGATAGAGATAACCAGCATAATGAAAATGGCTATACTATCAAAAACTGTTATATAGATTTCATAGCATCTGGATGAAAATTTTTCAGATGTTCAATCTCTGGCTCTGTAAAAAAAAAAGGAAAAGAAATTTTTTCTGAATACCTCCCAGAACTAGAGAAAATATACCTTTTTTTATTTTTGTTATTCTTGTTTTATTGAAGTACAAATATCCATGAGACAGTTTTAAGATACCTTGACAAGATACATTTCATAAATTAATACATTGCAAACTGTTTTCATAATGTTTTGGTACCATAAAAGGTGCATACATGATATTATACTTACAGACATTATTATACAGTATGTCTCTTATCAGTAAATAAAAAGTGTAGCTGTTTGCGTATCTTATTTTTTTATACCTGAATTACATCAAAGATTCAATAACTACTGCTTTCTACCTTGTTATTTTCCTAGTGGTTGTCCATAGTACTAGAAGCTGACATAATATCCTGTCCAAACACCATTAGTGCAAATCTTGCCTCTTATACAATTATGTAGAAGCACAGCATTATCTATCCCAATTGTACTGTCTATACAGACACATCATGATTCTTCCTTTCTATACCCCTTCCTTTGTCTACACCTGTCAGAGATTGGCACTCCATTGTCATTCAACTAACTTAGGTGCTTGAAATCGACAACACAATCCAACACAGTCCAGAATTCCACAACAATAGTGAGTTATCTGAAGAAGTTGTCGACCTTAGCCATTTACAGCTCAACTTATTATCATGGCCCCGTGATGTATACTTTATTTTTATACTTTTCTGCTGCATGGTTAAGACCTAGATAGAGCAAGACTTATATACCAACACATGTACTTTATGTATCTTATGAGGTCAATGAAGTCCCTCAGGGTTTATCTTGTATCCCTGTACCTTATTCTGTAGATCCTTTGTTTGTGTCATCCATGTGGATGAGTCACAGCCAATGCTTGACCAGTTTGCTCTCAGAGAGAGCCTTAGAGAAAGTTTTCTGTCCATGTGACTCTCCCCAGGCACACTATAGAACTTCGATCTCTTTCCTCTTTGGCTCCATAATCTCCTTGTTCAGAAAATTTGGAGCTCAACTGAGTTTCATGATGTTGCAGTACAGGTCTCCAATGTCCTGAGTCTTTGCTGACCTTGAAAGGCTAGGGCCAAAATGTTGGCTGGCCTTGTGGCTCTTCTATTTCTCCAACTGTGATCTGTGAACTTAGGTTGTTAACCATCCAGAAGAAAAGCAGATTAGTATGCTGCAGCATATGCCATTCACTTTGCCTTATCAGACTCAATTGATTTTAGTTGTTGTACATTTCCATTTGTATTTCTGATTTTTGCTTCTTATACTAGGGAGACTATATGATATTTACATATGTGTGTCTGGTTTATTTCACTTATGCCTATTTGTTCAAGTGGCATCCACTTCAGTATAAATGCTTCAAACTTATCATTCTTAATAGCTGAGTAATACTCCATTATATAGAAATACCACATCCTAAAATTCATTTGCAAGAAGAAAAGACCGAGAATACCAAAGATAATCCTAGCCAACAAAGACAAAGCAGGAGGCATCACAGTTATTGACTTGAAATTATACTACAAAGACAATATGATAAAATCAGCATGGGGGAAAAAAAACAGATTTTTCATTGGAGAGATTAGAAGATGCAGACACAACTTCAAGCATACTCAGCCATCTTTTGTTTGACAAAAGGACCAAATACATTCACTGGAAGAAAGATAGCCTCTGAAACAACTGGTGATATAAAAACTGTCTTTACACATGCAAAAAACTAAAGCTAGATCTAGGTCTACACCCTTCCACCAAACTATAGTCAAAATAGATTAAAGATCTAAACAATAAATCAGAAACATTAAATCTACTGGAAGAGAAATTAGACATATTTATTGAAGATATACAGGTAGAGAGAGAGTTCATGAACAAAAACCAAATTGTATGGGGAATACTTCAAAACCTCAACAACTTGGATCTGATATTATTGAAATGTTTTTCACATCAACTGTAATTACCAATAGAGTGAAAATATAACCCAAAGTTGGGAAAGATTTTAAAGCAGAATAACTCAGATGAAAGACTTCTATCTATAATACATAATAAACTATAGAAATTTAGCCCTCCAAAATTCAAAGGCCTAATCCAGAAACAGACATCTAAGATGAATTCATACTTCTCAGATAAAAAATATAAATGACAAATAAATATATGAAAGGATGTTCAACACCATGAGTTGTTTGAGTAAATATAAAGGAATTGAAATTATATCATGTATACTGTCTGATCATAGTACAATGGAACTGGAAGTTAATGACAAAAAGACTATAAAAAATACATCAAAACATGGAATTCAAAATAACACTGATATTCCATCTCACCCCAGAGAGAATTAATCAAAAACATACACTGCGGGGGCTATAGGGGAAAAGGAATAGCACTCATGTCAGATCCCAGAAATGAGGTGTGTACTGCAGCCAAGTTTGCCATGGGAATTTTGTTGGGTACCAAGCTGATCTTGGCCTCTGGATCTAGGGGCTGGGACTAGTCTTCTTGTGATGGAGCTCTGCAGAATTTACCTGCTGGTTCCTTGCTCACCTGCATCAAACACTTTCAGCTTGCTAGTCTCAGTGATTACTCTGCTGCCTGGGATCAACAGTCTTGGTCTCCAGATTCCAATCACCAGCCAAAGTGTGTGTCCTGCCCATGCACCTGGGGCCTGCTGACCTGTGTCTCCAGGTCTCATCCTGTTCACCCACCAAAGGCATGTGTACACCCACATGCCTAGGGCCAGATGTCATGGGTCTCATAGTAGATAATGGTTAGGTCTTCAAATTTCCCACATATCCATTAGCAGATAAATGGATAAAGAAAATATATCATTGACATAAAATGCCTTTTGAAACAGGTATGTTGGTCATAGTCAGTGGAAGTGAAATTTGTCATGTAGAGGGAAAAGAGGTAGCCTGAGTGGTGTGAAACTAGGGATGCCTGGATTTATTTATTTTTTTATTAATTTTATTGAGAAAAAATTGCAATGATGTGGCTTCAAAACAGGTTGATAAGAGAGTTACAACAATTAATAAACTGATATTGTTGTCTCTGTAGTAGTCATTTACAGCACAGGAAGCAGACGTGATATCCTGTCCAAACACTATTAGTACATTTCTTTCTTCTTATGTAATTAAGAGAAAGTAGCAATATATCTATTCTAACTATTTTTTATGTGCAAATACAAAATGGTCCTTCATTTATATTACCTTTTTTTCTGTAGTTTTGTCAGAGGTGGGTATTCCATTGCCCTACAAATAATGTAGATACATGAATTCAGCAAAATCCTTGCTTAACCTCTGTCCATCTCTATGATCTGGGAAATCCAGAAAGAAATATTTGTACAATCCTGCCAACTTGTGTCTGTTTTCAGTTCTGGTATACATGCCAGGTGGGAGCTGGAAGGTTCCCTCCAAGGCATCAGCACCAGAGCTTTGCCCACTTCACCAGGATTGTGAGAACACAACTAAGGAGTTTCAGCTGCAAAAAGCACTTTCACCCCAAACAGACCTCACCCTACACTTTTAGAAGACAATGTGGGATAGAATGAAGTTAGAAGGATTTCTTACTAAAGAAAATGAGTCCTGGAGATTTATATGAATGAAGAGTTTTAATTTTTTTTGAGAGGGAGAGAGAGAACTACTCTACCACAAAGGATAAAATTCAATCATTTGTAGGAAAATAGATTTGCCTTGAGATCACAATTTTAATTGAAGTACATCAGACATACTAACATAAACATCATATTGCTTCTGTTTCATTAGAAACACAGTAAGTGTAAAAAAGATGAAATATATCAAAGACAGAGCTATATCTTTTTCAAAGGAGAAGGGGGTCAAAAGTTGTAAGAAAGAGAGAGAAAATGAGAAGAGATACAAAGAGAACTGAGACATTTTTGGTGCATTCTCTAACTCCTTACAGGAATGTAATAATAATTTCAAGCAGGCGTGTTCTAATTAAAAATAAAATTGAGAATATATAGCAGTGTTAAGTCAAAGCAACTTTCTGGTTTTATTTGTACTCATACATAGATGAATTGTAGAGGGGAATCAGCACATCATCTTTACAAATATGATCTAGCCTATGGAACATGTTTCCTCCTGTTCCTGCTGTAGCGAAAGTACCAGCCTGTGAGGTGCGGCTATTACCAAGGAAAATGAAAGTGGTACAGCGAAGATGAGAAAGGCAGAACACCTACACACAGTAACCCATATTGTGGACATTAGCTCTTGTTTTCAGGGTGATGAAATACATAAAAGTGCCATTATAAATTCAACAAAAAACAGGTTAATTCAAATACCTTTTGACAACATGTAAAAGATCCAAGAATTTCAGTGTGATCATCAAGTCATAAATCATGGAAAAATGGTTGTTATACAATGTAAAGCAGTTTTACTTGTATATAAAATTATATTCAGATTTAACAAAACGAATAGAAGCCTAGCATTGGTAAAGACAACGTTTAACTCTTGTAAATGTGTGAGAATATAAGTTCCATTGACTTGCTATTTATCATTATTCATGAATGGATAAAGATAATATGGTTTAGCCATGCAACTGAATATTCTGTATTAAAAAGAAATTATGCTGAATAGTGGGAATTGAATCTATTCAAACAAAAAGAATACTAAGTAGTGGTGTATAAACTAGAAAAATTATTTCTCACAGTTGTGCATTCTAACAATTTCAAGATCAAAGTAGTGGAAGATTTTAGTGACTCATGAAGACACACTTGTAGGTTCAAAATGGTCATCTTAACATCTCATTGATGAAATGATGGAAAGGGAATATCTCAATTTTTTTTTTAATAAGGACATTGATTGTACTCAAGAGGCATTTACCTTGAATGCAAAGCAAATCCTACTGTTCCCTTCTTTTATAGCATGACTATGAGGGTTATAATTTCTTTCTTTCTTTTTATTTTGTTTGAGGATTAGAATTTCAACATATACAACTTTGGAAATGATGATAGCATGGAAAATAACACACCATGGACAAAACTTGAATACATGACGCTAAATGAAAATTCTTTTGATGAAGGCCAAGTACTCTGAAATATGTAGCTATTTGGGTGGGATACTTACAATAATTAAACTCATAGAGGCAAGGAATTTAAATAGTAATTATCAGAGTTTGGGGGAGGGGATATTAAATGGGTGTAAAGCTTCAATTTGGCAACATAATCAAATTCTAGAGATATACTGTACAAAACCTAGTGTAAAGGTAACAAAATTTTCAGAGTATATTATGTTAGATATTTTTACCACAGTTTTAAAAGAAAAATCAAATCTTATTGTGCATGATTTTTAAAATTCTCTTTCAAATCATCTCCTGTGTAAAACAGGAATTTTATAAACATACTAGCTTGAATCAAAGATGCTGTATAAGGACCAGACAAGTAGCTCAATGGATTAAAATGTCTGCAAGCAGGAGCAGAGACCAGGGGTTCAATCCCCAACCTGCCATGCTTGCTTAGTGCCCAGAGTGTGCTGAAACAGCAATTGATACTGGGCGTGGTGGCACCCACCTGTAATCCAAGCTCTTGGGAGGCTTTAAACAAGCTGATCGCTATAAGTCTGATCTAATCATGAAACCCTGAACACCCTGTAGATCCTTCCCTAAAAAAAAATTAAAACAAAAACAAAGATGCTCTGTAAATAAATAATAAAAGATAATCAAAAGTTAAAATGAAATATCCATGTCATGTACAATAACTGTACTTACTTGAAATCAAATGTTTTACTTTCAAAAATAAACTTTAGGAGTTTTAAGGGAAGCTATTATTAAAACATTTGTTTTTTGAAGGATATACAACAATATATTATATAATATGTATGAAGTAGAATACACAAGGAACTCAAAAGTATTTCATCTCCTAAATATTTGATCCCCAAAAAAATTTAATTAAAAATGGTAAATGAAATGAACAGACATGTCTCAAAGGAAATATATAAACCAACAAATACAAGAAATGTTCAACATATGTGTCTACCAGATCAATTCAAATAAAAACACTGAGATTTCATTTGTAAAGATTCCCTCCTCATTTGTAAAGATCTATCTCCCTGTTTCCCACTATCTGTCCTATTTTGTTAATTTTATTGAGACAAGAGACTTGGTAAAACAATTATATGTCATATTTCCCTGTAAAATAGTTTATTTTTCACATTTCAATTTATTTTCAAAGTAATATTTGGAATTCCGTTACTATATATAAAAAACAGAAAGTACTTTTTACTTCTTACATATAGTTCTTTCAAATTCAATTTGTAATGACCACACCCCTACACAAACAGACAGACAGACACATAGACACACACAGAGACACACACACATGGAGAGGCACATGTATACTTAAAGTATTGTCTAATACTAGCAATGTGCTTAATCTACATAAAATAACTTTAAGAAATATCTATAGGACATTGTGTAATCTACTAATGTTGCAACAACCAGTTGAAGGTAGTTCCTGGAGTCAATAAAGAAATAACAATTATAAGAGAAAACTTCCTCATTGGCTCAGGAAAACTTACTGTAGTCAACAAAATAGAAAATTGGGTTTTGAGATGAAAACACTATGTATAATAGTTGGAGAAGCATGGACATTTACCATAACACGCAGTGAATTGGGAAAGTGTGGCACAGCAGGGTGATCCTGTTAAGGAAAAAATAAGCTATAAATGTCTGAGACTCCAAGTATCCATGAAAACCATCAGAGAATAAGTTTTTCCCTTTTTCTGGTTACTGCTATGAATCTATACTGAAAATTTTCAGAGTAAAACACAGGTTTTCCTTAAGTAATATATAGTTATTTTTTCAGACTTTACATTACATAAATGGATTTATGCATCACAACAGTACTTAAGTATCTAGTAGTCCTTTCACACTTGATATACTCCAAGCAGATAACTTGATTTTTTTCCAAGACAAAAATCTGATTTTTCTCTAGTGTTGAGCAAATATCTTTATTATGCCCAGTTGCTTAAGAAAAAGCAGTTATATTTGCAATGAGGTATAATTTACCAGCTGTAAGCTCATAATAAAATGCTACTCGATGAGTTTTGCATAAGTATATATGCATAAATCTACCATTAGACCAATATGAAGAACAATCTTTGTCAATATAACATTCCACAGTACATATATATATATATATATATTATATATATATAATATATATAA
>PVKA01016837.1:5295-47178 GCA_004027165.1 Ctenomys sociabilis | reverse complement strand
CTCCAAATTTTCTGAGCAAGGAGTTTGTGGAGCCACAGAGGAAAGAGATTGAAGTTCTACAGCGTGCCTGGGGAGTGTCACATGAAGAGAAAACTTTTTCTCAGGCTCTCACAGAGAGCATTCTGGTCAAGCATTGGCCGTGACTCATCCACATGGATGACACAGACAAAGGAACTACAGAATAATGTACAGGACTACAAGATAAACCCTGAGAAGGCTTCAGTGACCACATAGGAAATATAATGTTCATGTGTTGGTATATATGTTTTCCCCAAAGGAGCTTTTTTTTTTTTTTTTTTGGTCTTATTTTTACTATTTTCTTTTTTTGGAACCGGGAGTCGAACTGTGGACCTTGCGCTTGCTAGGCAGGCGCTGCGCCACTGAGCTATATCCCCAGCCCGGTACATAAGTTTTGATCTACCTAGATCTTAACCATCCAGCATAAAAGTATAAAAATGAAGTACACATCGTGAGCCCATAATATTAAGCTGAGCTGTAAATGGATATGGTCAACAATTTCTTTGAATAACTCCCTATGGTTGCAGAATTCTGGACTGTGTTGGATTGTGGTGTTAAGTTCAAGCACCTAAGTTAGTTGAATGTCAATGGAGTGTCCACTTTTGACAGGTGTAGACAAAGGAAGTCTTGTAGAAAGAAAAAAGCATCATGTGTGTGTATAGACAGTACAGTTGGGATAGATAACGCTGTGCTTCTACATAATTCTATGAGAGGCAAGATCTGTACTAATGGTGGTTGGACAGGATATTATGTCTGCTTTTAGTGCTATGGTCATCCACTAGGTAAGTAATTATTGAATCTTTGGTATAATTCAGCTATATAAAAACCTGAAAATATAATATCTTGTATGCACCTTGTACAATACCAAAACGTTATGAAAACTGTTTGCAATGTATTATTTCATCGACTCTGTATGGTTATGGTGTTTTGAAACTGTCTGATTGACATTTGTATTTCAATAAAATAAGAATAAATGGGAAAAAAAAGAACCAACTTTTTGATTTTTGGATTGCTTGGTCTATTTTTTTCATCTCAATTGAATTAATTTCTGCTCTAATCTTTATGATTTCTTCGTGTCTTTGCATTCTGGGTTTAGTTTGCTCTTCTTTTTGTAGTTGTCGGAGCTGCAACATTAGCGTGTTTATGTTTTCTGTTCTGTTTTCCTAATGTGTGAGTTCATAGCTATGCTTTTCCTTCTAAGAACTGCTTTCATCTCATTCCATAAATTCCAGTAAGTTGTGCCTGAATTTTCTTTGAATTGTAGATATTGATGAATTTCTTCTGTGACCCATTCATTGCTGAGTAGGTTGTTGTTTAATTTCCATGAATTTAGCGGACTTTTATGGTTTTTTTTTTGCCATTTAATTCCAGTTTCATTGCACTGTGGTTGGATGATATGCATGGGATAATTTCTGTTTTGTTGCATATATTTACGCATGACCTCTGTACTAGTACATAGTCTATTTTGGAAAATGACCCATGTACAGCTGAAAAAAATATGTACTCAGCTGTGGTTGGGAGGAACACTCTGTATGTCCACCAGGTCCATTTGTTCCAAGCTCTGGTTCAGTTCTGCTACTTCCTTGCTAATTTTTTGTCTGGTTGATCTATCTTTGTGGGATAATGGGATGTTAAGGTCTCCTGTTAAGATTGTGGTCTTACATATTAGGTTTTTCATGTCCCTCTAGATTTGTCTTACATACTTGGGTGCTCCTTTGTTTGGTGCATAGATATTTGTGAGTGTAACCTCTTCCTCTTGAATTTTTCCCCTGACTAATATATAGTGACTTTCTTTGTGTCATTTGATCCTTCTTGGTTTGAAGTTGAGACTCTCTGAGAACAAAATTGCTACTCCTGTTTTTTTCTGAGGCCCTGGGGCATGGAGTATTGTTTTCCATCCTTTGACTCTGAGCCTATGAATTTCCTTTTGATTTATGTGTGTTTCTTATGTACAGAATATTGTTGGATTTTGTTTACTAAGCCACTGTGCCAGTCTATTTCCCTTAATTGGTGAATTGAGTCCATTTACATTGATGGTTATAATTGATATGTGTTGACTTATGTTTGTCATGATATTTACCTGATATTGTTTACTCCTTTGTACCTTGTGTTTAATTGTCTGTTCTGTTTAGGGGGTTCCTTCTGTTCTCATTCATGGAGTTCTGGTCATTTTGGTCTCTCTCTAGAACATCTTTCAGCAGCCTGTGTAGGGATGGCTTTGTCATCATGAAATTCTTTAGTTGTTCTTTGTCATGGAAGTATTTCACTTCTCCATCAAACTTGAAAGAGAGTTTTGCAGGGTATAATAGTCTGGGCTCGAATTTATTTTTATACAGGACTTGAAGAACTCTGCTCTATGCTCTCCTTACCTTCATGGTTTGTGTAGAGAAGTCGCCTATAATTCCGGTGGGTTTTCCTTTGAATGTGATCTGCTTCTTCTCTCTAGTAGCTTTCAGTATATTATTTTTGTGTTGGATTTCTGGGATCTTGACTATTATATGTCTCAGTGTGTTTTTTCTTGGGGTGAAGTTATTTGGTGTTCTGTATGCTTCGATTATCTGAATGTTGGATTGTTTCCTCATATTTGGGAAGTTTTCTGCGACTACTTCTCCCCAAATTCTTTTTATGTCATTTGTATTGACTCCTTCATTCTCATTAATACCAATTAATATCACATTGTTCTTCCTGGCATCATCTTGCAGGTGATGGATTATTTTTTCCTGCATCCTCATTGTTGTTAAGAGATCCTTTCTCACCTTTTCACTAGCTGCACCAGTGTCTTCAAGATCTGAAACTCTGTCTTCGCTTTCACTCAAATTGTTTTGTAGACTCATGGTTGATATTTTTAGTTCTTCTATGTCTCTTTGACTCTGTTTCATGCATTCTATTTCTTTTCTGTATTGCTCATTCAAGGAATCCATCATATTTCTGATCTCCTCTATTTTTTAATCTTTGTCTTCTTTAGAGGTATTTATTAATTCTTTTTCTGCAGAGTTTCTTCCAAGTTGGGCTTCCTCTGTGTATTTCCAGACTTGCTTCTGTTTTTCAGATGGCATGATTTCAAAGAATTCTCTTTTTTCAAAGAATTCTTTTTGTACCTGAATTATATCAAAAATTCAATAATTATTTACCTAGTGGATGACCATATTATTTGTACCAGTCAGGGTTTTACTAGATGAACAGATATAATAGAAGATGTACAAACGTATAAGAAATTACGAGATTGGGTTATGACAGTCTGCCACAAAATTGGATAAGGAAGTGTGTGCAGAGGGCGTCAGTACATGGATGACTGAAGGATACAGTACGAAGTCTGGAGCTCACTGCAGTGTTCTGTGCAAGTTCCTGTCAGGAGGCCAATGGGTCTGCAATGGAAGGCTAATGAGTCTACACCTAAAGGCTGAAGGATCCAAGGTAGAATCTGAAGAGTCTGCACCAGAAACCAGGAGACGATGTCCAAGCTGACTATGAAGACTGGAGCTCCTCTGAAGAAAATGGAACCCTCCATCTTTCCTCCTTTCCCCTTTATATCCTTTAAGTGATGAGCCACCCTAGCTTGGTGGCTCCTCTACATTCTAGGGTGTGGAATTCCTGAGCGCATTTAGTTAAGCTTCCAAACTTCTCAAATTGACATAGTTGATCAACTATTATATTACTGAACCATAAAACCTGAATGAAGTTCTGACAAGACTAAAAATAGATAACTGTGAAATATTATGTCATAGAATAAGTTGAGGCCTAATAAGACAGATGCTGCATAATTCCCTTTATACAGAATATCTGGAATAGAAAAATTCATCGAGGCAGTAAGTAGATGAGAAGTTGTTGGGGAACAGGCCAGGAAAGGAAGGGAATTAGTTAGTAGAGAGCTTGTGGCTTTTGGCTGATGAAAAATTGGGGGGAATAGTGATAGTTGTACAAGGTGGTGAGTGCAATCAATGATACCAAACTGTGTGCTTAAATCTGGCTAAGATGGCAAAGTTTATGTTGTCTATATTGCATCACAATAAAAAGTAATTAAAAAAAAGAATCCTTTTTGATTTCAGAAAATTTTTCTGCTTTGAGTTCCTCATGATCTTTCTGCTGTTGTTTCTTTGCTTCAGACGCTGTTAATTCATACGTTTCAGCTGGCATAGTGATCTTTGCACTTCTTCTAGGTGAACACTGCTTTTCCCTCATGTTTCTGCATTTGATTATTTTAGGTGCTATGTGTTCATATATTTCTTTTTTTTTTACTTCAGGAATTACTTCTTGTCTGAGTTCTTCTGTACCTTTGTGCTGTTGTTCCTTTGCTTCTGTATCTGTTAATTCATTAATTTCATCTGAGCTAGTGTCCTCTGCACTTACTGCTGGACTGGAGGCCTGATATGCATTTTTCTCCTTGTCTTTGTCATTTTGTATAGCACTAGCCTCTGAGGCTCTCATACACAGGCTGAGCTGCGCTGGGTCTTGGGTCATCAGGTGTGCCCTGGAACTGCTTGGAACTGTCTCTCCAGCATGGCGGACCTGGGGCTCTCCCACCTTTGGTCTCAATCACCCCTTCATCAAGCACCAGGGGCGAGGTTGACATGGCATGATGGGGATTAAACCTAGGCTGCTGTGTTCTGCCTAAGCAGGCGCTTCAGTCCACTGAGCTATCTGGCTGGGCCTCAAGCCAATTTTAGAATTCAATCTGGACATGTCTTTGTTATTGTTCAGTGTGAATTGTCACTTTACTTTCCTCTAGCTCTGTCTAAGCTGTCGTGTAAAACTTTCTATCCTAGAATTTAATGAAAATTTAGAAAAATTGATTATAAAAATCTATCTTCATCCCTGTTTATCTATTTTTCACATTCCATCTGGAGGTGTTTCTTGTTCTTCCTTTTCACAAATACCATTTCCTCAACCTTCAGTTTGCCACTTTTTTCCCAATTCCCAAGAGCAGTTTAATTTTTCTGGTTCCTTCTCACAAGTCTGTCAACTTTCCTAGTTGCTTTGTCTATACCCAAAACTCAAATTTAACTTTTACAAGGTAATAATCTATGTCTGTGTTGATCAACATTCTACCCACAGAGTAATAATGGAAAGATATTTCAAACTTTTTCTCATTTGAACTACCCATTATCCTTAAGGAATAGTATTAACATCAATATCTTTGATAAATGAGAAATTTGAGTCCCATAAAGTTCAAGTGACTACCCAAGAGGCACATAGTTACTACATGGAGAGATGTAATTTAACATAAGATTTCTAGCTCAGACAATAGTCCTGCTTTCATAAAATCTTTGTTTTGAGTTCATTTCTTTCAAATAAGCATTCTACGACAGTGGTTTCAATTCTGTATTTCTTTACAAATCAGTTCCCTATAATCTTTAGTGGCTCTCTAGAGTGGCACAGAGAAATGATTTTATTTTCCCTATGCAAGGGAAATACGCATGCCTTTTCAGAATTGTTTAGAAATGATGTTTTTCCTGAGGGACATAATCAGTCCTGGACAATTGGTTTGATGAGGCCTGAGTTTGTTTCTCATGGTCTGCCTGAGGATTTTCAGCCTTTCCTTTTTAATGACAATGTAAGGGGAAAGAACCAGCTGATGCCGACCACATTGGAAGTGGTAATAGGGCCTGCAAGGTCAGAGGCCACACGTCATTGGCAGGGGGCTGATTTGGAATCCTTCCCACATCGATGGTAATTATTTCAAAGGGCTCAATCAAACTCACCACTGGTCCCGTGAATATAAAAGGGACAGTTAACTAATTGCCAATTTCTCTCTTTAAATCACATAGTTTCCTATCATGAAATGACTCTAACGTAGAGATATGTAAGCATGGCTCAATTCTATGTTTACTTTAATGGTCTCTTCCTTCCATACTTCTCTGACAGCAAGAGAGACAACCTTGACAAATCAGAATTTCAGGGACTACTGACAGTCATCTAAAGAGAATAAGGTAAGACATAAATTGCTCTGGGTGAGGCATAACCCCTTCCTATTCCTTGGAACAATTTTAGAATTTTTAAAAATAGTTTTGAGAAACTACTTTTGATTTCTATACTTTGTTTCAAGCTGCAAAATTATATCTCCTCTCATGTTTTTACATTACTTCTTTATGATAGTGATGGTGTAGAGAACACTTTTGATGCTATCCATCACAGTTTGGTCTCTGTAGAACCTGGGGAAATGGAAAATCCACACAAGGACACCAGAACAGATCTTGCCACACTATCAGGGAAGACTTTCAATCAGCTCTGTGTGCACTGGGGCACAAATGCATCATCACATTCTTCAAAGTATGTCAAAGCAGAGATTGAATTACTACTGTCATAAAAAAACCTGTGTCTCTAACCTAGATCTAGCAAATCATCCTTCGATTAATACAGAAAACTGAAGTCTTTAACTTCTGCCACTGGCCCACTCCATTGCTTCCTGGAGTCATAAATTATGCTAGTTGAGTGTTTCAATTGGTATCCAGTTGGGTCTGCCCCACTGAAGCAAGTTCATGGGCTAGCTCTCCCTGAAGATACCTTTCTCTTATTTTGGGGAAAAATTTGGTTCCATATCTCCTCCATTCTATGGAGGTCTCAGGAAAGTTTCTTAACTTGGAGTTTTTTTTTTTTTTCCTTTGGGTATAAGAACCATCTGTCAATGTTTTGTCCAGATTTCTGAATCACTGAGTAGAAATCTTATTTCAATTTACGTTAAGTGAAAGATTCAAATTTGGATTATATGTAAAAATATCTTTAGAGGTTAGATATTTTGAAAGCACAAACTTCATCATCCTTAGTTTTTCTTCAGAGAGCACATCTGTGATTTTTTATAAACCCAAGCAACTTAACTTATAAATCACAAAACGTTCAGGGAAATTTTGTGATTTGTTCAGAATACCAGAGTAAGAAAAGGGCAGAGGTTAGATTAAATTCCATTTTGTGTTCTTTACTATAGTAAAAAATATATGATACAGAAGTTATCATTTTAGTAATTTTTAGGTATATAATTTAGTGGCATTAAGTACATTTAGAGCATTGTGCAACTGCTTTCACTATCCATTTCCAAAAGTCTTTTATGCCCTGTAAGAAATTTTGCCCCCTTTAAACAATAACTGACCCCAACCTCCAACCCCAGCCCCTTGGAAGTACCATTCTAGTTGCCTATTTCTAGAGACTCCATAAAAAGCATAACAAAAATATTGTCCTTTTGTGTGTGGCTTATTTCCTCTAACATAATGTTTTCAAGATTTTGGCATGTGATAAAATGTGTCTGTTATAGTATGTGTCTCAATTTCTTTCCTTTGAAGGTTAAATACTGTTTCATGGTCCTCGTCTGTTTATTCATGCATTCATTGATAGGCCCTTAGATTTTTTTCGTGTTTTGGCTACTGTGAATCATGCTGCTATGAAATTTTGTATGCCAGTCTCTGTTTCAGTTCTTGTTTTCCATTGTTTGGGGCACATATGCAAAAGTGAAAGAATGGGAACCTAAGGCAATTCCAGTTTTAAATTTTTGAGGAACCTCCAAACTCTTTCAGGAGCTGCACCCATTGGACATATCACCAGAAATATACATGTATTCTGCTTTCTATAAATGCTTGATAACATTAGTTATTTTCTTTTCATAATAACTATTAATGAGAATGAAGTAGTTAAACTTACACTTCAGAATTCCCAGGATAATTCTGTCTTTTTTAGGATCACAGCTGGTGAGATTAAAATGGCAAGTTACAAGAAAGAGCTTCATGGCAACCAATGTGGTTTGGGAATCTTTCTTTTCTTAGAATTCGTGGTGGGGTGGTAAAATGGGGTGATGGGATCCAATTTCTTCCCAACTGGGGACCATTCCTTAGCAATCAAAAAAAGTGAAGAACAAAAAAGTTCAGTCTCAAACAGTATGAATTATTGATTATGCTTCTCCTGCATTGTTGGGTTTCTACATTACAAATCCAGTATGAATATGACATGGGACCCCATCTAATTTCTCTGTACTTTTGTTTCTTATCTAAAAATAAGAGTAATGAAATGCCTTCATCATAGAATTCACGGGAGGATCATATGACTTACATAATTCCATAAGGCACCACAAATAGCAATAGAATTTCTTTTAACCAGTTAAAACAAGACACTATTGACAATAATAATTTTAAAACAAGCCTAGTGGATGTTGTAGGTGGTATCAGATAAGCTTGGGCCAGGATAACTCACTTATATTATCACTATTCTTTCTTCAGAATCCAGGATTATTTCAGGAGTCAACATAGACTCAGTAGGTTCAGAAGTACTATATCTGCCCTGATATAGGCATACATTAATTTTTTTCACTGTAAATAATTTAGAGAAGAAGGAAAATCAGAAAATTACCCTGTTTTGTAGAGGCCACCATGACATATAAACCAAAGATGATATTTGAAGTTTTCTGTGTCTGATTGAAAAGGTCTGAAATGATTCATCTGGTTTATTTTCCATGTCTCCTGAACACTGATTGTTCAGAGATTATCAAGGGGAAAGAGAAAAGCATGGTTATGCTGTTTAGTGGAAGAGGCACTATTTTGCTCCCTAGGTCTCATAATATCTATGTTAACACACACGCGCATACACATGTACACATGCATGCAGACACATATCATCATCCTGCAACCCTTCCATTTTACTTCTTAGTTTAATGGTAATACTCTTTCAGTGACTTATCATTCATTTTGTTTATTTTAGCCAGAAAAACATCACTTGTTGAATGCCTACCCTCTTAAAACTCTTGAATGAAATTGAAAAGCAAGCAGTCCTTCCAAAATCAATTCTATAGGCAAGTATTATACTGATTCCAAAATCAGGGAAAGACACAAGCAAAAAAGAGAGCCATAGGCCAATCTTTCTCATGAACATAGACACAAAAATACTCAATAAGATATCAGCAAATAGAATACAGAAAATCATCAAGAAGATCATACACCATGACCAGGTAGGATTCATTACGGGGCTGGAAGGATGGTTCAATATTCAAAAATTTATAAATGTAATTCCCTATATTAATAGACTGAAATCTAAAAATCACATGATCATCTCAATTGCTTCAGAAAAATCTTTTGTCAAAGTCCAATACTCATTCATAGACCTAAAAAACTCCCCAAGAAGCTACTAGACCTGACACAGAACTTCAGTAGGATAGCAGGATTCAAAGTCAATACCAAAAAGTTAATAGCATTCGTCTACACAGATAACAAATACACTGAGAGGGAAACATTACCTTTAACAACAGCACTGAGGAAAATGAAATACCTTGGAATTCACTTAATCAAGAAAGTCAAAGATCTTTTCACAGAAAATTACATCTTAAGAAAAGAAATCAAAAACTATTTTAGAAAATGGAAAAGTATTCCATGCTCCTGGATAGCAGGAACCAACATCGTGAAGATGGCCATACTCCCAAAATTGCTGTACAGATTTAATGCAATTCCTATCAAACTGCCACCAACATATCTCCCAGACCTAGAGAAATTATTCCTAACATTTATTTGGAACCACAAAAGACCTAGAGTAGCAAAGGCAATCCTGGCTAACAAAGGCAAGGCAGGAGGCATTACAATTCCTGACTTGAAATTATACTGCAAAGCCACTGTGATTAAATCAACATGGTACTGGCAATGAAATAGACATGAGGATCAGTGGAACAGATTAGAAGATGCAGAGGTCTCTGTGAAAACACTCAGCCATCTGATCTTTGAAAAGGGGCAAAACATCCTTATTGTAAGAATAATAGCCTGTTTAACAAATGGTGCTGGAAAACTGGCTCTCTATATGCCAAAAACTAGAACTTGACCCGGCTCTATCACGATGCTAAAGTCAAAATGGATTAAAGATCTAAACATTAAAACAGAAACATTCAATCTCCTGGAAGAGAAAGTAGGAGGAACTCTTGAAGACATAGGTGTAGGTAAAGAGTTCATGAACAAACATGTATTTGCACGGGAAACACTTGAAAGAATTAACAACTGCGATCAACTCTTGAGGAGTTTTTGCACGTCAAAAGAAATTGTCAACAAAGTGAAAAGACAACCCACAAATTTGAAAACATCCTAACTATAAGCGCTCAGAGAAAGATCTGCTGTCTAGAATATATAAAGAACTAAAATATATTAGGACCCTCAAATTTAAAGACCCAATCCAGAAATGGGCATCTAAGATGAATATACACTTCTCAGAGGACGAAATTAAAGAAGTAAATAAATATATTAAAAATGCTCCACATTGCTAGCCATCCATGAAATGCAAGTTTAAACAAAACTGAGATACCATCTCACTTCAAAAAGAATGACTATCATAAAGAAATCAGCCAACAACAAATGTTGGAGAGGATGTGGGGAAAAGGGAACACTTCTCAATTGTTGATAGGAATGTAGATGGGTGCAACCATTGTGGATATCAGTGTGGAGATTCCTCCAAAAAGTAGGACTGGAAATCCCATTCAAGCTGGCTATCCCGCCACTGGAAATTTTCCCACAGGAACTGAAATCATCATGTCATAGTCATATATGTGTGCCGTTGTTTATAACAGTGCAATTTGTGATAGCAAAATCTTGGAAACAACCAAGATGACCATCATATGGAATGGGTGAAAAAGATGTGGTATTTCTATATAATGTAGTATTACTCAGCTATAAAGAATGATAAACTTGAAGCATTTATATTGAAGTGGATGCCACTTGAACATATGCTCATAAATGAAATAAACCCAATACACATGAGCAAATATTGTATAGTTTCCCTAGTATAAGAAATCAAAATGAGAAATAGAAATGTATAACAAGAACTAAATAGAATTTAGTTAGATAGGGTACCCTGAATGGCATATGTTGCAGGGTACTAATCACATTCTCTTCTGCATGGTTAACAACCTAAGTTCACAGATCAAAAATTTGGAGAAATGGAAGCACCGCACGGTCAGTCAACATTTTGGCCATAGCCTTTCAAGGTCAGTGATGACTCAGGACATAGGAGAATCTGTACTGTAACATCATGGAACTCAGTTGTGTCCCAAATTTTCTGATCAAGGAGATTGCGGAAACACAAAGGAAGATGAGTAATGATCTATAGTATGCCTAAGTAGAGTCACTTGGAGAGAAAATTTTCTCTCAGGCTTTCACGGAGAGCAAAATCATCAAGCAATATCTGTGACTCATCCACTTGGCTGACACAGACGAAGGATCTATAGAGTAAGGTATAGGATTACAAGATAAAACTGAGAGGACTTGACTGACCTCATCAGATAAAAAAATCGCATTTTTTGTTATTTAGGTCTTGCTTTATTTTGGTCTTAACCATCCAGCAGAAAAGTATAAAAATGAGGTATATTAAATAACATCATAATAATAAGTTGAGCTGTAAATATCTCTAGTCAACAACTGCTTTAGATAATTCACTATTACTTTGGACTGCTGGACTGTGTTTGATTGTACTGCTGAGTTCAGGCACCTATAATGGTTGAATGAGAATGGAGTGTCCATCTTTGACAGGTCTAAACAAAAAAAAAGGAGATACAAAGGAAGAACCATGCTGTGTTTGTATAAACAGTACAATTAGTATAAATATGCAGTACTTCTGCATAATTCTATGAGAAGCAAAATTTGCGCTAATAGTGTTTGGACAGGATATTATATCTCCTTCTTGTGCTATGGACCACCACTTGGAAGATAACAAGGTAGAAAGTATTACTTATTGAAACTGTACTATAATTCAGCTTTAAAAAATAAGTATACAGCTATATTCTCTTAATTCCTTGATTAGAGACATCTAGTCTAATAGTGTTTGTAAGTAGAATATCTTGTATGCACTTTGTAGGACAACAAACCACTATGAAAACAATATGCAATGTATTAACTATTGAATCTGTCTTGCTAATTTGATTTGAAACTGTCCCATTGCTATTTGTTCTTCAATAAAATAAAATAAAATTAAAAAAAGTAATGAATCAGAAAGAATTTCTTTTGTTCTACTTAGTGTCTGATAAACAGTTTCTTTTTCCAACCATTAAGCCCTTGTTTAATACATGACTGATTGGCTCTGTAATCTCTTTGTAGTAAACTGCCTCTCTCCAGGGTAGTATTTTGAGGTTAAAATGTTCTTGATGCTTGCATTTTCTGTCAATTGTTCCATGTTCCCTAGTGTCTGTTTCCTCATTGTCATTATGTGGAACCTGAGCTCAATGACATGAACGTGTTTGCACGTTCATGAACGTGTTTGCAGAGGACACTCATTCAAGCTTCTTCCAGTGGCATCTAGAAAAGTCATTACTTTCAAGACAAACATTGTTTTATCTAGCACCCAATGTACCTAACTCACATTGGCCTCTACATATAGGTAGTTCTATTGGGGTTTTCCATAATCTCAGACCTGATTTTTATTCCACGTTGGACATGGTACTATACATGTACTCTGTCACACGGTTGCATTTAATACATGAGAAAATAGTGACATAAAGAATTTATGAGATTCATTTAAATTCACTCCAAATGGAAAAATACTGAATTTGTGCTTCATAAATTTTCCATCAATCTGTTTTTCCTAGGTTATCTGAACTCTATTTTCTGAGTTCTCTAAATGTATTTCTGAGGATTTTAAAATAAAGATGAATCAGGTACATAATAACAATAGTGGTTTAAGGTAAACTATTGGGCATCACCTTTAACCCTGGCTCTCAGACCATACATAAACTTGAGTAGAACATACAGTGAGAAGCTGACACTTGGCATGTTGGAATCACATTGTTTGGGGAGAGAAGATGCACAAAACCTAATGTAGGGTTTATTTTTTTATTTTTATTTATTTATTTGGATTTTACCACATTTATTAAGACAATTATAGTTTATAAAAAATATTGTCTTGATATACACAAAAATCTCCTGGTAATGGTAATTACAACAACTAACCCTATCCCCCCCCCCATATCCACTTCAATAATTAATCTAAATTGGTTTGATCTTGAAGTGTAATCCAATAAGACTGAAGACCAAGCACTTCAGGTCCTGGACAAGGTAACAAAATACTCTTAAGCCTTCTGGGTCCTTGGATTGATTGACATCAATAAGAGAACCAATTTTTGATGTTGTGAAAGAAATGTGTTCATCTCCAATGACAATTTCAAGCTCCTGCCGGCCTACTCGGTTAGGAGGAGGCCACAAGGCATCGTTTTTGGTAATTTCACTGTCATCAATTATTCTTTTCAGTTCCTCCATCACACTTTTATGTACATAGGCTTCTTTTCTGATCATAACATCATTTTTGTTATTGCTGTTGTTGGCGTATCTCAATTTCCCATCGGGTCGGAACTCGAACTCCAGGAACTCATGACTGAACTTGCCTTTGTGACCCACGTAGTAACACAGATAAAAGTCACTCTCCATAGCTCACGTAGCACTTCCTAGACAGAACTTTAGGACCGAACAGCACTACAGAGACCCGAGCCAGACCTAATGTAGGTTTTAAAGCTCCAAATCTCGCAGCTGAAATAGTGGTCAAAAATAATTGAGAATATCATTGTCATTACTAAAAATGAATAGTTCTTGGGAGTGTATTTCAAAATAATTATGCTGGCTAGGGAGACAGTTCAGCGGTCTAAGCGCCTGCCTGGCAAGTGTAAGGACCCAAATTTGATCTTTGGTATTGTAGGCCATGGAGGCCCTAGAACCCCTGGTGTGTTGTGCATGCCAGAAACTGGGGGTCTCAATCCTGCCCACACCCACCCAGCCAGAGCTACTGGCCTGAGACAGCAGGGCCAACTCCTGTGGCCTCTTCTATCCCACACACATCTGCTCAGTGAGTGGGAATGTGCATAAATCACCAGGCTTCCCAGATCAGTGAATGTGTGGTGAATCTGAGGAAAAGTCTTTGGTTTCTTTCTGTGCCCACTACCCAGATCCCCACCCACAAGCCCTCCAAGCCAGTGACCGGCTGAAACTTCAGGTCCCACTCACTAGCAAATCCCCAGATTCCCTGCCCTAAAGCCTGTTCAGCAAGTGGGAATTTCCCCGACTCCCTGGCCATCAAAGTTCGGTGAGTGGCAAGCTCCAGGCTGACTGTGGCAGAGACATTTCCTAGCAATAGCTGGTCCCATCCAATGGCCCCAGACCCAGTGAAGGTCGGACTGTGAGTGAGGGCTCCAGGCCTGCCACAACAGAGGGACTTTTTCCAGCCTTCTCCAGAGCTGGCCCATGGCTCCAGACCCAGCACAGCTTGGCTGACCCAGCACAGCCTACTTGGTGAATAAGAACATCCACTATCCTTTTGAGAGCCCAGGAGACCCACCAAAGCCAAGGCCTGCCTACCTAGAGAGTGACCTGCCTGAGACAGGAGGGTTGACTCTGGCACCTTTCTAGATCCTCGCCCCAAAGCCAGCCAAGATAGTGGGAATATTCACTACTCACTCTGCATACTGGTTTGGTTCGTGCTCACCTGACCAGAGAACCAACAGGGGGGAACCATAGGAGCTGCAGCAAAAAGGAACTGAACACAACAGCTAGATCCAGGCCAGGCATAACTGGATAATCTCAAACTTAATAAACTGGCACCCGAATCTCATTACATGCTAAGGTTATAGCTGCACCAAAGTTCTACACCAAAGGTCAGAGGTCAGTGCTATACAAAATGACAAGGACAAGAAGAAAAATGCAATCTCAAGCCTTGAGTCCACCAGAAAGTGCAGAGGACACTAGTTCAGCTGAAATTAATGAATTAACAGATATGGCAGCAAAGGAACAACAGCACAAAGGTATAGAGGTACTCAGACAAGAATTAATTCCTGAAACAAAAAAAGAAATATCTGAATACATAGCATACGAAATAAAGAATCAAATCCAGAAACATGGGGGGGGAAAACAAATGCTCACCCAGAACAAGTGCAGAAAGCATTATTCCAGCTAAAATGTATGAATTAAAAGCATCTGAAGCAAAGAAACAAGAGCAGAAATGTCTTGAGGAACTGAAAGCAGAAATAATTTCTGAGATCAAAAAAGAATTCTTTCAAAAAAAAGAATTCTTTGAAACCATGGCATCTGAAATACAGAAACAAGTCCGTAAATATACAGAGGAAACCCAACTTGGAAGAAACTCTGCAGAAAAAGAATTAATAACTACCTCTAAATAAGACATGAATAAAAAAATTGAGATCAGAAATATGAAGGATTCCTTGAACGAACAATACAGAAAAGAAATAGAATGCATGAAACAGATTCAAAGAGATATAGAAGAACTAAAATTATTAATCACAAATGTACAAAACCGTTTGAGTAAAAGCGAAGACAGAGTTTCGGATCTTGAAGACACTGATGCAGCTAGTGAACAGGGGAGAAAATATCTCTTAAAAGCAACGAGAATGCCGGAAAATATAATCCATCACCTGCAAGATGATGCCAGGAAGAACAACGTGATATTAATTGGTATCAATGAGAATGAAGGAGTCAATACAAATGACATAAAAAGAATTTGGGGAGAATTAATCTCAGAAAGTTTCCCAAATATGAGGAAACAATCCAATATTCAGGTAATCGAAGCATGCAGAACACAAAATAACTTCAAGCCAAGGTAAAACACACTAACACATATAATAGTCAAGATCCCAGAAATCCAACACAAAAAAAATATACTGAAAGCTGCTAGAGAGAAGAAGCAGATCACATTCAAAGGAAAACCCATAAGAATTACAGCCGACTTCTACACACAAACCATGAGGGCAAGAAGACCATGGAACAGAGTTCTTCCAGTGCTGTATGAAAACAAATTCCAGCCCAGACATACCCTGAAAACCTCACTTTCAAGTTTGATGGAGAAGTGAAATACTTCCATGACAAAGAACAACGAAAGAATTTCATAATGACAAAGCCATCCCTACACAGGCTCCTGAAAGATGTTCTAGAGAGAGACCAAAATGACCAGAACTCTATGAATGAGAACGGAAGGAACCGATGAAATGGGACAGAAAATTAAACACAGGACACAAAGGAGTCAACAACATCAGGTAAATATTATGACAAACATAAGTCAACACATTTCAATTATAACCATCAATGTAAATGGACTCAATTCACAAATTAAGAGAAATAGGCTGGCACAATGGATTAAGAAACAAAATTCAACAATATGCTGTATACAAGAAACACACTTAAATCAAAAGTAAATTCATAAGCTCAGAGTCAAAGGATGGAAAACAATACTCCATGCCCCAGCACCTCAGAAAAAAGCAGGAGTAGCAATTCTGTTCTCAGACAGTCTCAACTTCAAACCAAGAAGGATCAAATGACACAAAGAAGGCCACTATATATTAGTCAGGGGAAACATTCAAGAGAAAGAGGTTACACTCATAAATATTTATGCAGCAAACACAGGAGCACCAAACTATGTAAGACAAATCTTAATGGACATGAAAAACCTAATATCTAAGATAACAATCTTAACAGAAGACTTTAACACCTCCTTATCTCAAAAAGATATATCAACCAGACAAAAAATTAGCAAGGAAGTAGCAGAACTGAACCAGAGTTTGGAACAAATGGACCTGTTGGACATATAGAGTGTTCTATATGTTCAGCCACAGCTGAATACACATTTTTTCCAACTGCACACGGGTCATTTTCCAAAATAGACCACATACTGGTCCAGGGGTCATGTGTAAGTACATGCATGAAAACAGAAATTATCCCGTGCATAGTATCTGATGACAGTGCAATGAAATTGGAAATAAATCTCAAAAGAAACCAGAAAATCACGCTAAATTCATGGAAATTAAACAACACCCTACTCAGCAATCAATGAGTCACAGAAGAAATTAAACAAGAAATTCAACAATATCTGCAATTCAATGAAAATTCAAACACAACTTACTGGAATTTATGGGATGTGATGAAAGCAGTTATTCGAGGAAACATCATAGCTATGTACTCACACATTAGAAAAACAGAAGGGTAACAAATAAACAGCCTAATGTTGCACCTTTGACATCTAGAAAAAGAAGAGCAAATGAAACCCAGAGCACAAAGATTGGAAGAAATCATAAAGATTAAAGCAGAAATTAATTCAATGGAAATGAAGAAAACAGTTCAAAGAATCCACAAATCAAAGAGTTGGTTCTTTGAAAGACTGCATAAAGTTGATAAGCCTCTGAACCACCTCATCAAAAAGAGGAAAGAAAAATTTCAAGTACATGCAATAAGGAATGAAAAGGGTGAAATCACTACAGACCCAGTGGAAGTTGAGAAGATTATCAATAATTACTTAGAGAATCTTTACTCTCACAGACTAGAAGATACAGTAGAAATGGACAGATTCCTCGAAAGGTACAAATAACCAAAACTGAATCAAGAAGATTTAACAACTCTCAATAATCCAATCATATCCAATGAAATACAAAAGGTAATAAAAAGCCTGTAGTCATAGAAAAGTCCAGTTCTTGATTGATTCACAGCTGAATTCACAAGAAATTTATAGAAGATATAATCCCTACACTCCACAAAGTGTTCAACGAAATTGAAAAGGAGGCAGCCCTCTCAAAATCATTTCTAGAGGCAAGTATTATACTGATTCCAAAACCAGGGAAAGACACTATCAAAAAGGAGAACTATAGGCCAATCTCCTCATAAACATAGTAGCAAAAATACTCAGTAAAATCCATGCAAATAGAATACAGCAAATCATCAAGAAGATCATACACCAGGAATAGATATAATTCATCCCAGGGATGCAAAGATGGTTCAATATTCGAAAATCTATAAATGTAATACAACATATTGATAGACTGAAATCTAAAAACCACATGATCATGTCAATTGATGCAGAGAAAGCTTTTGACAAAGTCCAACACTCATTCATGTACAAGGTTCTACAGAAAACTGGAATAGATAGACTCTACCATAAGTTGATAAAAGCCATCTATGACTCTCAAAAGCTAATATAGTCCTAAATGGGGAAAAACTGAAATCTTTTACTCTTAAAAAAGGTACAAGACAAGAATTTCCTCCTATTCAATATAGTGTTGGAATCATTAGCAACAGCCATGAGACAAGAGGGAGAATAAAGGGAATAAGAATAGGTAAAGAAGTTAAATTATCATTATGTGCATATGGCATGATACTTCTCTTGGAAGACCTCCAAAATTCCACCAAGAAACTACTAGAACTGATATGGAAATTCATTAGCATAGCAGAATACAAAGTCAGTACTCAAAAGTCAATAGCATTCCTCTGCACAGATAACAAGTGCACTGAAAGGGAAACAATAGAAAGAATACCTTTTACAATACCACCACGGAAAATGAAATACTTTGGAATTCTCTTAACGAAGGAACTCAAAGATCTTTTCATGGAAAATTACAACACCCTAAGAAAAGAGATTATAGAGGAGTTCACAAAATGGAAAGATATTCCATGCTCCTGGAAAGGAAGAACCAACATCATGAAGATGGCCATACTGCCAAAACTGCTGTACAGATTTAATGCAATCCCTATCAAACTGTCACCAACATACTTCCCAGACCTAGAGAAATCATTCCTAAAATTTATTTGGAACCACAAACGACCTAGAATTGCAAAAGCAATAAAGACAAGGCAGGAGACATCACAATTCCTGACTTGAAATTATACTACAAAGCCACTGTGATTAAAATCAACATGGTATAGACAACGAAATAGACCTGAGGATCAATGGAACAGATTAGAAGATGCAGAAGCATCTACAATCACACTCAGCCATCTGATCTTTGACAAAGGGGCCAAACAAGGTTACTGGAAGGAAGATAGCCTCTTTAACAAATGGTGCTTGAAAACCTGGCTTTCTACATGCCGAGAACTAAAACTTGACCCAGCTCTATCACCATGCACTAGACTAAAGTCAAAAATGGATTAAAGAGCTAAACATTAAAACAGAAACACTCAATCTCCTGGAAGAGAAAGTAGGAGGAACTCTTGAAGACATAGGGGTAGGTAAAGAGTTCACGAACAAACATATTTGCACGGGAAACACTTGAAAGAATTAACAACATATATCACTATGATTTAATGTTTTCAGTTCCTCTGGAAAAATTCCCAGTAGAGGGATAGCCGGCTTGAATGGGATTTCTAGTCCTACTATTTTGAGGATTAAGAATTAACAACTGCGATCAACTCTTCTTGAGTTTTTGCACGTGAAAAGAAATTGTCCACAGAGTGAAAAGACAACCCAAAAATTTTGAAAAAAATTCTAACTAATAAGGAATCAGTCAAAGGTCTGCTGTCTAGAATGTATAAAGAACTAAGATATAACAGGGCCCTCCAATTTAAAGACCCAGTTCAGAAATGGGCATCTGAGATGAATACATACTTCTCAGAGGACGAAATTAAAGAAGTGAATAAATATATGAAAAAATGCTCCACATTTCTAGCTATGCATGAAATGCAAATAAAAACAGCACTGAGATACCATCTCACTCCAGAAAGAATGGCTATCATAAGGAAATCAACCAACAACAAATGTTGGAGAGGTTGTGGGGAAAAGGGAAGCCTTCTCCACTGCTGGTGGGAATGTAGACTGGTACAACCATTGTGGAGGTCAGTGTGGAGAATCCTCAAAATAGTAGGACTAGAAATCCCATTCAAGCCGGCTATCCCCCTACTGGGAATTTTTCCAGAGGAACTGAAAACTTTAAATCATAGTGATATATGTGTACCTATGTTTATAGCAGCACAATTTGTGATAGCAAAATCTTGGCAACAACCAATACGTCCATCACATGAAGAATCATTGAAAAAGGTGTGGTATTTCTATATAGTGGAGTATTATTCAGCTATTAAGAATGATAAACTTGAAGCATTTATATTGAAGTGGATGCCACCTAAACATATACTCGTAAGTGAAATAAACTGGACACACATGTGCAAATATCATATAGCCTCCCTAGTATAAGAAGTGAAAAGAAGAAATACAAATAGAAATGTACAACAGCAACTAAAAACAATTGAGTGAGATAGGGCAAAGTGAACGGCATATGCAGCAGGGTACTAATCAGCTTTTCTTCTGGATGGTTAATAACCTAAGTTCACAGATCAAAACTGGAGAAATAGAAGAGCCACAAGGCCAGCCAAAATTTTGGCGCAAGCCTTTCAAGGTTAGTGAAGACTCAGGACATAGGAGAACCTGTACTGTAACATCATGGAACTCAGGTGTACCCCAAATTTTCTGAACAAGGAGATTATGGAGCCAGAGAGGAAAGAGATCGAAGTTCTATAGTGTGCCTGGGGAGAGTCTCATGAAGAGGAACCTTTCTCTCAGGCTCTCACAGAGAGCAAACTGGTCAAGCATTGGCCGTGACTCATCCACATGGATGACACAGACAAAGGATCTACAGAATAAGATACAGGACTACAAGATAAGCCCTGAGGGGACGTCACTGACCTCATAAGAAACAAAAACTACATGTTTTGGTATATAGGTCTTTCTCTCTCTTGCTCTTAACGATCCAGCAGGAAATTATAAAAATGAGGTACACAATGCAGGGCCATAGTAATAAGTTGAGCTGTAAATGGCTATAGTCAACAACTTCTTCAGATAACTCACTGTAAGTGTGGCATGCTGGACTGTATTGGACTGTGTCGCTGAGTTCAGGCACATTAATTGGTTTAATGACAATGGAGTGTCCATCTTTGATAGGTCTAGACAAAATAAAAGGGGGATACAAAGGAAGAATCATGATGTGTGTGTATAAACAGTACAGTTAGGGTGAATATGCCGTGCTTCTGCATAATTCTATGAGAAGCAAGATTTGCACTAATAGAGGTTTGACATGATATTATGTCAGCTTCTAGTACTATGGACAACCACTAGGAAAATAACAAGGTAGAAAGTATTAATTATTGAATCTGTGATGTAATTCAGGTATAAAAAATAAGATAAGTAAACTGGTACACCCTCTTAATTTACTGTTAAGCGACATCTGCTATGGTAATGTCTGTAAATATAATATCATGTATGCACCTTGCATGATACAAAAACATTATGAAAACAGTTTGCAATGTATTCATTTATCGAATCTGTCCTGTTAATTTGTCTTGAAACTGTCTCATTGCTATTTGTACTTCAATAAAATAAAGACATAATAATAAAAAAACAGACACTGGGGGTGTTGGCACATGTCTATACTCCCAGCTCTAGGGAGGGTGAGACAGAAAGATCACTTGTGTGCAAACTGTGTAATGAGACCCTGTATCAAAAAATAAACATAATTGTCAACAACAAAAATAAATAAAAAACAAAATAATGAATGAAAGATAGGTAAACATTTCTAAGAGTACACATTACGCTATTCCATTGTATATACAATTCTAAATAGCAAATACTACTCTCTAGTGCTGGAAAAGAGACCTATGGTTGCCTATGGGTACTGAGTCCTTGGAATGGAGATAGGAAGAGATTTCACAAATTAGGAGAAAGCATTGAAAGGTGATGGATATCCTGTCCAACCACCATTAGTGCAAATCTTGCCCCTCATAGAATTATGTAGAAGCACGGCGTTATCTATCCCAACTCTACTGTCCAGACACACACATCATGATTCTTCCTTTCTATACCCCTTCCTCTGTCTACACCTGTCAAAGATGGGCACTCCATTGTCATTCAACTAATTTAGGCACCTGAATTCTATGGCACATAAAAATAAAAATTTATAAAAAAAAAAGAGAGAAGGGGACTGGGGAGAGAAGAGGTAAAGAAACAAGGGGAGAGAAAAAAAGGGAAAAATGGAAACAAAGCTTCAGTAAATAAGGTGGGGAAGAAAGGCTGAAGGGAGAGGAGGGGACATGGATCAGAGAAAAATTAAGCAGTACTATGTACAGGTATATGTGCCCTATGATGAATGTGATCACTATGTATTTCTAAATGTACCAATAAAATAAATTAATTAAAAATAAAAAAAAGAAAGGTAATGGGTAGTTCAGTCTCTTGACCAATGTTGATTTCATGAGTGTATATCAAAAGCAATCACTTTGTAAACCAAATACAAGTGAATTTTGCCTTGTGTCAGTTAAAAATCAAAGCTGTTGCACCTTGTACAATACCAAAACATTATGAAAACAGTTTGCAATGTATTATTTCATCGACTCTGTATGGTTATGATGTTTTGAAACTGTCTGATTGACATTTGTATTTCAATAAAATAAAAATAAATGGAAAAAAAAAATCAAAGCTGTTGACCTTCAGAAAATGAGTTAGTAAGGAAATAATAAAATTAAGAGAAGAAAGAACAGTTAATTGAATCACCTTTAGAGAGAATATATAAAGATAGAAGAAATACAAAGGGGTCTAGCAAGGATCAGGTCATTCAGATATAAATTAAGTCTTTAAAGTTATCAACCATTTAAGGAAAATCTTTATACACGAATATTTTCGTAAAGTGCCTGCTCAGACAGGTGAAGGGACTGGCCTGCCCTGCCAGCCCCACCCTGGGGAGCGCTAGGTGGAGACTGAGATTGAGCATGGTGGCATGCTCCAGTAATTCCAGTGCTTGGGAGGCCAAAAACAGGAGAATCACTCTGAGTTCGATCCATGTAGTGAAACCCTGTAGACCTCGAACTAAAATACATAAAACAGAATATTTTCAATTATTTCAAATTATTATTAATCAAATACACTAAATCTTGCTGTTCATCATGGTCTGAAACATGTTTTGACAGTCTATTATGTGCTTGGTGCTCTGTGTAAAATTTACCTTCTTTTCTAAGCAGAAGAAATGTCTGCAAATAAATGGTAACAAGATAATGAACTGGATAGATATTCTGTGGGGGAAATGTCCTTGTTTTTTTTTTTTTTTTTTTGGAATCCATCCTTAGAAATGACCAGTGGAGCTAATAAGAAATTTCACAAAGGTTTCTAGATATAGTATCAACATACCCAAAGTGTAGAATTTTCCTAAACCAAGAACAAGGTAGTACAGCTGTTATGAAAAATAAGACACTATTTGCAATAACAATGGCAATAATTGCAGCAGCGTCAGGAAACCTATATAGTGCCTAGAAGTTACAGAGAACAATAAAAAAATTCGGAAGTTCTTTAGGATTGTAATTTAAAAAAAATCTATCAATAAAACTTAAATATCAAATTGAACAATGGAGAAATAACTACCATTTTTAGGAACATTAATTTGCAAATTGATCTGTACTAAGTATCAGCAAATAAAGACTGAGACACCAGTTCTTTCCCACCTCATCTTGTAAAAAGAAAAAAAAAATAGTGGAATGCAGCTGCTCTCCTTGTGCATGAAAACCTTGGCTGCTTTTATGTTGCAGTAGCAGGATGAAGTGGCTGCCACCGAATGTATGGCCTGTACACGCTGAAATACGTACTATTTGGCTGCTAAACAAAAGTTTGTAGACCTGAGATCTACATGTTTCTTGTTAATGCATAGCAAATGTCCTCATGATTTTTGGGGAAACTTGAAAACCTCACTTTGAAGTTAAACAAAGGGTAAGTTCATGAAGAATTAAAGACAATTCTTTGTAGTCTTTGTAAGATTAAAACATTAGAAGACTATCTGTCAGCAAAACAGTAAGATTCCAGGAGGAACAAATAGAAAGACTGTGTAATGCAATAGGCCTGTTACTGCAAATTAGTAAGAAAAAGAATAGAATTTGGTAAGTGGTTTTGTTAAAAGTAACCCATGTACAACATTCATGGGCCGTTTTTTTTTTCTAATAATCTCAATCCATGCATAAAGACAAATTGCAAAGTTACTCAGGCTAAAACATGGATAATGAAACTATAATAGATTTTCAAAAAAAGAGTATTTTGTGTCTCTAGGCACAACTGTTTTTGGTACTATTTTACACATGATCTGAAAAGTAGAGAACCTAAGTAAAATAATTATGAAGTAAAGAGCAAAGTTTTTTTGTTGGTAAGTATTGTATATAAAGTTCTGTTTAACAGAATGTACCTTTGACAAAATTAGTAAGTATTTGATAAACTAGGAGAATTTTACAGCATATATAGTCAATAAATAATTAAAATAATTTTTAATTAATTAATTATTTTGGTTCAGGGTCTGGTTATGCAGCTCAAACTAGTAGTGATCCTCTGTGTAACCCTCCCTAGTGCTGGGATTGCATGTGTGTACCACTATGCCTAGTTTTGGTGGTCGGCACAGCACACCAGGTTTTCTGAGGCTGGCACAGCATACAATATCGTGAATCGAACCTGGGTCGTTGCACTTGCCAGGCAGGGACTTAGACCGCTGAGCTATCTCCCCAGCCCCTCAGTAAACAACTTAGCTAGAAAATGAAAAACAATATCAGGAAATATGCAAGATCAAAGTTAGAAAAACAAAATAAACATGAGAAAGAAATAGACATTTTTAGAAGGGGAAATAAAAAGATAAAATACATGAAAGATTTTCATTTTTAGTAGAAACTGGTGAAATAAAAGATTCAATGAACAATGAAATTCTACTTAACATACATTAGAGGACAAAAATTAATTGGTTTGCATAATATTGTCACTTAATCATACAAAGTAAGTGATACACTGTGTCTCTATAGTTCTACTTCTGGACAAATATTCCAGAGAAAAATAATTTTAATTCTAGAAATTATTTACTACACCCTAATTTATTAGAATAAAAGTTAAAGTGCTATGCTCCTGAACAAAAGATAATAAAGGATTTATACACAGGACAGAGAGTATGCAGCTGCTAGAAGAAACAGATTAGACCTACAATTACCAACAGAGGTAGATCTCAGGGTTTCGAATAAGTGATTCCATGACAGTAGTGAATTTGTAAAAATTTTAATTTCTGCAAAGTTGAAAATACATTTCCGATATGTTATCTTTGGAAATGTATTTTCAACCATAAAAGTATGGTAGATGGATTGGTAAGACAAATAGTGAACCCAAGACAGAAGGCATTCAGGGACAAAAATATAATACCAATGATAATGAATAAATTAAAAGAAAAATTAAAAATGTTATTTCAAGACAGTTTGTTGTGAGCCAAAGGTGATGATCTGAAATAAATATGAAGCATATGCTGTAATCTGCATGAAGAAAGGACAGTTTTCTCCATGACAGTGATACAGAAGGGCAAGCATAATGGGTTTGTCACTTCTGAAGTCAGGAAAGCTTGAAAAGGAGAAGGATTTTACTGTATTTTCTTGGAATTTTTTTTAGGGGAGGTTTATTTTTGGTTTTGGTGCAGAGGACCAAACCCAGGGTTTCCAGCTTGCTAGGCAAGCACTCTACCACTGAGCCAAATCCCCAGCCCTATGGCACTACAAACTCAGAGAAGGGAGACACATTTCATCCCTTCACTGATTTCAAGCTTTTCCTTCCTTCCTTCCTTCCTTCCTTCCTTCCTTCCTTCCTTCCTTCCTTCCTTCCTTCCTTCCTTCCTTCCTTCCTTCCTTCCCTCCTTCCCTCCTTCCCTCCTTCCCTCCTTCCCTCCTTCCCTCCTTCCCTCCTTCCCTCCTTCCCTCCTTCCCTCCTTCCCTCCTTCCCTCCTTCCCTCCTTCCCTCCTTCCCTCCTTCCCTCCTTCCCTCCTTCCCTCCTTCCTTCCTTCCTTCCTTCCTTCCTTCCTTCCTTCCTTCCTTCCTTCCTCCCTTCCTCCCTTCTTTCTTTCTTTCATTTTGGCAAAGCACCAGAGAGGGAGAGAATCTGCCAATTTCCAGAGCATTTCACCTGTAGATCTGTTTGCTTCCTACAACCTCTGAAGACAAATAATTATGACACTATGGCAGGGATTTAGCTCTCAGTGTTTCACAGACCCCCAGTCAGGCTGCAGAATGTGACAAAACATACGGAATCTCATGGGTACAGATTGGATTTTTCACAAACTTACCAAATCGAGAATTCCAGAAAGAGTGTTTCAGCCTTCGCCTGAAGATTATGAAAAGTATGGTTGGGATCCACAGCACCCTCATAAACTGCATGTTGTAACCATAATAAAAAGTATGATAAGCTGATGGTATTGGGAAAAAGATGTAATCAAGATGCTTGGGTTAGAAAAAGCACACACACACACACACGCACGCACACACACACACACACACACACACACACACACACACAAAGGAAAAGTACACATTCCTCAAGTTCGTAAGAACATCACTTCAGTAAAGGCAAAACTGAAAGTGGTTAAGCATCTCATCAGAATCCAGCCCTGGAAGCTGCCGCAAGGACTTCCCACAGAAGAGAACATGGCTAACACGTGCCTCAGGACTACCAGGGAGTTAGTAATGCAGCGGTATCTGAAGCCTGTGGACACCTGTAAGCCCAGCACTCAAGGGGCTAAGGCAGAAGAATCCTTGCAAGTTCAGGGAAAGATCCAGGCTACATAATTCAAGACCAGCCCAATAACAAAGTAAGACCTTGACTGAAACACTGTGGAGCAGGAAACAAGTCCTGCTGCCACAGAGCTTTTGCCACAGCTCCTGCCATAGTGTCATAATTATTTGTCTTCAGAGGTTGTAGGAAGCAAAGAGATCAACTGGTGAAATGCTCTGGAAATGGACAGGTTCTCTCCTTCTCTGGTGCTTTGCCAAAAAATTTTTTTTTAAATGAAAGCTTTATTTACAGTTGTTGGGAAGCTGGGCATGGTGGTGCATGCTTGTGATCACAGCACTCAGGAGGCTGAGGCAGGAGGATTGTTTAGTTTGAGCCCAGCCTACATTACATAGTGATACTCTGTCTCAAAAAAAAGTGAAGTTGGCGAGAAGATGTTTTCATTTAAAAAAAGAGAAAGACATGGTGCTGTGAGCCTCAGTCTAGAAGGTGTCAAAGGGAGGCATGTATAAAACTTACAGGCTGAGAATTAGGCCCTCATGAACAACTGATGAAAACTAAATAGTCCTAGCATGTGGATTAATCTCCAGGAGAACTCTTTCTGAGACTTGAAAGCTAGATTTTAATAAAGAGAATACAGTATGCAGTTCTATTGGAGTAGTTGACCCAGAAGATAACACTCACTGGCATACTCTTACCTCAAATTTTGATTTGGAGAAAAGAAGAGTAATTACTCAGGCCTGAAAGCTCTCATAGGCCTTCCTGTTTGTATTTGGAGAAAGGACACAGAGAAATAACCTGCAGGCATATGTGTTTCTTCATGAATTGTTTTCTCTTTCTTCACCCCCACCATTACTTTTTCTTTGAAAATTGAAAAGATGGGTTCTATATAAATTTGGACTGGATATCATGTCTGCATCTTGTACTAAGAATAATCACTAAGAGGATAACAATATGCAATTATTAATTATTTCAACTGTCCTATTAATTGGTTTTGAAACTGTCTCATAGCTATTGTTTCTCAATAAAATTAATAAAAAAAAATAAGGCACTAGTTTGGTCACCCTTGTTGTTCATTTGTGTACTAGTTTGGAATGTGGCTAACATAGGTTAAACTAAAATTGAATTCTGTGCCTGCCTTTCTTTTGGTGCTTTTACCTCTTGGGTCCTTCCCCGGGGACTAAGACCTTAGTGTGTTATCTTAATCAACAAAAATAGAAGCAGAAACAAAATGTCATGAAAATCTGAGGAATGTTGGGTTTGTTTCTTATAGTCATTAATTTATGCTTAAAATGAATAGCATACAGGCAAATCAGTAATGCCCAGGAAAAAGTCTGCAGGTGTTGAGATAAATAGCCTACAGAAAAGGAAAAGTGTGTGCAGAAGTTTAAATATAAATGCATGCAATTTATCCTTAGTTAATACCAGATCATTACCAGCTGGTTGTTTATCTGGATGATAATTTTGGATAATACACTGATTATACAAAATGAAGATAAGACAGCATCCCACTGGGTGTCTTATGGTGACAGTCACACTGGTATTTGTACTGTCTAAATGCCAGCCATCAAAAATCACTGGTGGAATTAAACCAAATGTGTTTTTAATTTGAATTTTTTTTTACATCTGCAATAATGTTACAATACAGAACTCCTATAATTTCTTTATTAAGACCTATTATTTTAAAATATTTTTTTCCACATTTATTTCCTGTAAGATAAGATTATTCTTTTTAGTTGTCATAGAAGTTATCAAATTATATGAAGTTAAAATTGATGCATTATTTTTTCTAGCCTGTCATTTTTCCTCCAATTTTATCAGTTGTATCAATAGTGTTCTTGATATCATTGTCTTTACTGTAATCCAAGTTTCAGTCCTGGATATATGTTGCATTTAATTTTCCTGTCTTTTTTATCTTTTTTAACTTTCAATTTTCTCTCAGCTATTCTTTGCCTTTCATTGTACTGATACATCTAAAAAATGCAGGCCAATTATTTTAAATAGCAATTTTCACTTTGGATTTATTTAATATGCTCTGATAATTAGATTCAGGTTATCTATCTCCTGCCAGAAGACTACAAAAGTGATGTATGCCTCTTGCATGTTATTATATCTGGAGTGTGCAACATGTACCTGCCTGTTCTTGGTTAGGTTAATTTTTATCATTCACTAAAGATTTTATTCACTTTCTCCACCTATCTTACTGTTTCTTCTCTCTTAGAAATAATAAGTAGTCTTTTGGGAAACACTTCACAGTTGTGCACACATTCCACTCCTCATCAAATCTTGCACCTTTCATTTAGCAACCAGTGCTCGTTCTTGCTCAGGCCAACTTCTACCCCTACCAGTTGGTTTTCCACTATAAGAGTAACCCAAAAAATAAATGGCCGAAAAATGTCATAGGACTGTCCTGTTACAATGCTGTATATGGTTAGATTTCTAAATCTCTGTGTAAAACTATGTAATTGTTTATTCCTATTTTTTAAATATCTTTTTCATTTTTTAAATTTTTTTATTCTTCATATTCTGTAGGGACTTAAAAATTTAACATTTCAATACTAAATGGAAAATACCTGTTCCATGTTATGCCTAAGATGTTTGATATTCAGACAGATAGTGAAATTAAGCTCAATTGCCTATGTTGTAAGGTAATAATAATACACTTCTCTTCAGGAGGGTTTACAACTTAAGTTTGCAGACCAAAAATAAGAGAAATAGAAGAGCTTCAAGGACAGCCAACATTTTGGCCTTAGCCTTTCAAGGTGAGTGAAGATTCAGGACATAGAAGAACCTGTATTGTAACACCATGTAGCTCATTTCGATCCCAAATTTTCTGATCAATGAGATTATGCGGCCACAGAGGAAAGTGATCAATGATGTAGAGTGTGCTGAGGGAGAGTCACATGGAGAGAAAGCATTCTCTCAGGCTTTTACAGAGAGCAAATTGGTCAAGCAGTGGCCATGACTCATTCACATGGCTGACACTGACAAAAGATCTACAAACTGTGGTGTAGGGTTTCAGGATAAATCCTGAAGGGATTTGACTGACCTTGTCAGATACAAAAGTTACATTTCTTGTTGTATAGGTCTTTCTTTATCTGGGTGGTCTTAACCATCCAGCAGAAAAGTATAAAAGTGAATAAAAAAGTAAAGCCATATTAATATGCTAAGCTGTAAGAGGCTCATGTCAATAACTAGTGACATTGCCTGTCTTAAAGGAAATCCACTACTATTATGGATGAGTGGACTATATTGGAATATTTTGCTGAATTCATGCACCTACAATATTTAAATGACAATGGAATACCCATCTTCAACAAAACTAAAGAAAAAAGGGTGTACAAATGAAGGACTACTTTGTATCTGTATTTTCAAAATTGGATGGATATATGGATACTTTCTCTTAATTCAATGAGTAGAAAGATTTGTACTAATAGTGTTTATGAGCAGGATACCATATCTGCATATTGTACTATGAATAACCACTAAAAAGACAACAATATGCAATGTATTAATTATTGAAACTATTCTAACCAGTTTTGAAACTGTCTCATTGGTATTTGTTTCTCAATAAAATTATTTAAAAAAAGAATAACTCAAAGTCTCACTCTGTCTATGTATAAGTATTTGGATTTATATATGTAATCATTTATTGCCTGTATATCCCATCTTTTTCCTTCTGTCTCTTTATGCATCTGTATGTATTTAAATGTATCAGTATGAACAGTGAGGACCTGTGGATTCTTATTTTGCTCAGTGCGATATGATATAGAACCAGTGTTATTTATTTTGATGTGCACATTGTTTCAGCTTTGGCTTGTGGGATACCCTTTTAGATAGTGTCCCTATCTTCTTCACATGTTTAAATTGTGCTTATGTACATGTGTGAGGTTTTGACAGCATGTCCTTGTCTCTGCTTAGTCATATGTTCCAGCTTGTAGTGTACCTACTTACCTTATTCCCGAATTTACACATCCTAATCCTAACCTGACTGAATTAAACATTAGAGAGTGCAGTATTTATACCTGTACTTTTAAAGCAACGCTTTCAAGTGGTTGTGTTTTTCAGTTAGCTACATAAACCACTATATAAATTGATTAAAGGGAGAATGAAGTACCTCTTAAATTATATTAATGATCAGATTTCATGATTTTATGATCGTAATTGGTTTTTTTATACTATTTTTATAATTTTATACCAATGAAATGGCACCTAGCCATCATCCAGAAATGTCGCTAGTCACTGGTCAGATTTAGTTGCATTACTTTCCCCCTCCTTCAGTTCTTTCCTTCTAGACAGGAAAATTTTGCATCACTTCAACATCTTTCATGATGCCTTTAGACCCTTCGTACCTTATTTTTTCTTCTTATTTGGTTCATAATCCCATGGCTTAAAAAAAGGCTAGCCTAAAGAGTATGTGATCATACTGCAGAAAGGCAAGTAAGTTGATAGATTTGAGAGTTTATTCATTCATTAAGTCCATTAGCATTTACTAGACACCCATTATGTACAAGGAGATATGACAGGTCTGGGGCAAGTGCTACAGAAATGAATAATCCAGCTATGCTACTGTCTCCTTAGAAATGACTATTTAATTGTTTAAATCAGCACTTAAAATGGAGCAAACAAATATTTGTAAAATTATACGTAAAACAAGAGGTCCACACAATATTTTCTGAGACAATCATAATTGAGCCAAGAATTATAGGAAGAAAAGGCATGGTAACTGTAGTGTTGTGCAGTGGGTCAGTGTGTTCTCTGCAGAGGAGATGAAGTGTGCTAAGACCTGTGGCGGAAGTATGCGTGAAGCCAAAATAGACCACTGTGGCTGGAAAATAGACAATACTAATTAATATGGTGAAAAATAATGCAAAAGATGCAAACAGAGGCGAGATATGCAGACTTCTGTCAAGTGTTACAGATTTTTTATCTTAAAATTAGTGTACGGGCTGGGGAGATGGCTCAGTGGAGTAAGTGCTTCCCTGGCAAGCACAAGGGCCTGAGTTCAATCCCTGGTTCCACCAAAAAAAAAAAAAAAAAAAAAGAAAAAATTAGTGTAACAACACTAGAATGTTTTAATCTTAGTTTCTTTTCAAAGTCACTATATAATGGGAGGAACAGATTGAAGAAGGCAAGAGAAAAACAGAGAGGGGTTATTCTAGTAGTAGACAGAGAGAGGATGATGAATTCAGGAGATATGTATGTGGGAGAGTAAGAGCGAGGCAGGTAGGTAAGCAAGATAATTATTTCAGACTTATACAAGACTTTCCAGTTGCCATTAATATGAAATTAATGCATATTTTATACATATAAGTAGAGATGTTAAGCAGTCAAGAAATATCTATAAATTAGAGATACTTAGTGAAGTTTCACTTAGCTTTGTAGATGGTCTAAACTTAGATAATTCATGTTAGGGCAATTACCTATGGGGTGGGGAGAGATTACCTATGGGGGAAGGAAAGAGAGAGAGAGAGAGAGAGAGAGAGAGAGAGAGAGAGAGAGAGAGAAATACATACACAGAGAAAGAGAGAGGAGAGAAAGGAGAGAGAGACAGAGAAAGAGACAGAGAGGGAGGGATGGAGGGAAGAGAGAGGGGAGATAGAAATGGAGAGAGAGGGAGGAGAGAGGGGAGAGTCAGAGAGAGAAACAAGAGAAAGAGATGGAGAGGGAGGGAGAGAGAGAGAGAGAGAGAGAGAGAGAGAGAGAGAGAGAGAGAGAGAGATGGTGGGAAAGGACAGAGAAGAAAGATAAAAAGAGTGAAAATGGAGCCTTGAGAATTCTAATGTTTAGAATGGAATCAAAGATTATCAAAAATTACCTATTTTAATTGACATGATATTGTTGATTTTGCCAAAAGATAGTAGTGGAATGATGGAAAATGGTTGAAAGTGATGATGGAAGTAAAAGCTGAAAAAACGAAGGCTTGCATGTGTAACTTTTGGAAGTACATTGATTATGAACTGGAGGAGAAAGTTAGAGTCCTAACACTGTTGATTCCATACCCCTCATAAATAAACTTCCCAATCAAAATGTGTTAGCAGTTCTATTTACCAATTCTGACCACTTCAAACAGTGCATAGTCTATGTTTCTCTTCAGTCACCTTGGAGAGAATCCGTAACTCTGGCAGGAGTCGTTGCTCTTCTCTCTTCCAAGGTTCACTGATGTTCAGGGTGCTGTGGTATTGGTTGAAAGACCCTTATAGCAACTTTTCAGAATGCCATCAGTCTTTGCTTGTGTTCTTGATGAACATCTTAGTTAGGTAGAACTCTTACCAGTTTTAAATTTCCCTTTCTTCTGCTTAGCAAAATACTGACCACTTGAATTATTAACTATAGATAATAGTATTTTTTTCTCCCTGTTTGCAGTGAACTTTTGGTCCTGCTATGTGCATTTTAAGACATAATGTAATAAAATAAAGTTTGTCTGAAGGGGTAGCATATTTGCAATTGCAGCTGAGATGCACTCCTTACTAGCCAGGCACAAGGAAAGAATTAGTGGACCAGAGAGATATAGCTAAGCAGAATAAGCGCTTGCCTGGCAAGCACAGTGTTTTGAGTTCAATTCCCGGTACCAGAAAAAAGAAAAGGAAAGGCATAGACACTGTGTATGACCCTAGTAGTTTCAAGTTTACCTGTCTTATGTCCAGCATAATGGGGGAAGCAACAAAAACAAGCCTTTTGGATGGCTCTTTTCTCTCCCAGATTAGAGGTGGCAGAGTAATGGGAGGGAGTCTTTGTATGTCAGTATCAGTATGTTTAGAGGTAGGTATCTTGCTGACTTGGTGTGTGTGTGCATATGTGTGTGTGTGTGTGTGTTTGTGTGCTCGCATGTGCATATGTTTTGTGTGTGTGAGTTAATATGCATAATTCCTGGGTGTTTCCTGGCCACTCTACCCACTGAAACTTCTTCTAAGAGGAGCAAAGACAGCATTCAGAATTTCAGGATCACTAAGCTAGGCCTAAAAATAAACTAGTTGTTGGCTCTAAGCCTTCACATGAATCTGGTCCCTTTGACAAAAATTGTCCTAAAGCTTAGAAAGTGATTCTTAGTGCAACTGTTTAGTCAATGGCCCTATGACCTTTAAGTTCATCTGAAACTTGAATTCACTGGGGTTATTTTAAAAATATGCATGACCTCAAACTTCCTCTTTATTTAAATAGGCTAGATAGCCAACAGAAGCATGATTTTATCATTCTGTATTTCTTTTGGTCTGAATGCCTCAGTGTTTGTAACTGAATAAATTCTTTAAGATGATCAGCAATTGATAACAAAATCTTGGCTAAATGGTAATTATTGTTAAAATTTGAATGTGAGCTAAATCACTTCCAATCTTAAGGAATTCTGTTTGCTTCCTCTGCAAATACTTATGAAATTTTGTACGTACTTATTGATTAGAGATAAAGGATAGGGGTAGGAAAGAGAGATCTGAATGTGGAAGACAGTGAGAAGGGAGGAAGGTATTAAATACTTAAGACAAACAAACAGTAAGGTAAATCCTGGTGTCTGGAAAGAAGGCAAAATGAGTGTGCTATGAGACAAAAATGAATGCCTACAGGAATCACTTGTGAGAAAGAAACTTTGATATCAGACATTAAAAGGCAGGCAGAATCTTCTTGAAAGCCAAACAGGCAGTGTCGATTTATGACTGGCTTTCACAAGAAAACAAGAAATAGAATCTGTCTGAATATACAGCTAGGGGCAAGAGAGAGGAACAGTTGCTTTGCTTGACTGATGAGTAAAGACATTTCCTCCAAAGAGACAATATAGAGCAACCTTCACAGAGTCAGGGGCCTCACATGAAGAAAATCCCAAATGCGATGTATTTTTTGCTTTGAACTCTTTTTAGTGGTGGTGTGCTGTAAGAACATGACTGGCCTGTGTGTGTCCCAAGCAGCCTTCATCACTGGAGCAAACAGCTTGCTACACTGAAGCCTGCACAGTTATGCTTGTCAGAAGGTCACCCTGGGGAAATTGCCTGTTGGCCAGGGAGCACACAGATCTATTTGATGTAATTTCTTTTTTAACTCTCTTTTCAGTTAATAGTGTTTTCCTGAGCTGTGGCTGGAGCCATGAAATGAAAGTTCCATTCACACAGATATTGAAAAGAAGGTCCTTTAACTGCCTGCAGATCTTTTTCTTTCTATCGTTTCCCTGTCATGAAAACACAAAGTGCTCTTCTTTCAGTTCCCTACACAATCCCTTCCCCCCATTATGGCCACTACCACAGAGCTCACTGCAGAATGGAACAAGTCGCAAGTGACCCCAGGAAGATTGTGAAAGGCAACAGGGGCATTAGGATAGGGCATTTTGGAACACAGGAGATGGCATCTTATTTCTGTGACATCAACCAAAACTATGAGGCTGATGAGGACAGAATGCGATAAAAGATAGCAGATGGCTAAACCAAGTCGGTTACAATGGTGGTCAAGTTCAGCAGAGCTCCTGAGCATCTGAGGTGTTTCTGCTGTCTGTGGTTTAGAGAACAGGTGAACGCTTTGCTAATCTGGTTAGACTGTGCTCTAGAAAAACCTGGAGGGCAAAGGCACATGGTGAAGTTGTCATTTTAAAGACAAACTTTTGAATAACTTAATGTATTACCATGATACAGTTGTAACTCTTCCTTCATTATAAATTAAGCAAAGTTGTTCCCCAAAACAAACCAAAAAATAATTTGTAGATCATCTTGTGATGAATAACAGCAATTTTTAAGATGGATGAAATGCAGAAGCATAAACTCCTGCATAAAGGAGTGCAGCAGAATTGCTTGTTGGTTGGGTGGAGACAGCCTGCAGGATTGATTTGCTCTTAATCAGGATACCTTAGGTCTACCAGGCTCAGAGAAGAAGGTCCATTTTCTATTTTGCTGACTTGAATAATTCCTCTTAAGATAAACAATAGCAGCAGCAAATCAGTCAAAGCCAAGTGTGTAGCACAGGCTGAGTAACATACTGCCCTTTTCTCTTGTGCTTCCAGATGGCCCATGTCTAAGGTGGAGCCCCAGTGACTCAGCAGTGCTTTTCTGTCTAGCTTCATCCTCCAGAGCCACAGTCCTTAGAGGGTACAGGCTGTGTTTCCTGTCAGTGACCTCAGTTTTGGCAGAGGCTGATTTCTAAATAAAGCTAGGATTTGTAAAATTTGCTTTGAAGATACCTGAACAAACTGCCACCTTTCTGCCCATGCCGGTCTCTAGAGCAGTGTTGTCTTTGAGCCTTGTATGCAATTTTCAGTCTTCTAGTAAACACATTCAAAAGTGAAAATAAGCAGGTGCAATTATTTTTAATCACGTAATTAATTTAACCTAGAATTAGTTCACGTGAGTCAGTTAAACGAGTTTTATATTCTTGTATTAGTTTTTATTTAGAGATTGTCCATGCTTAATACTAGCATTTAAAAATATTTTCTATTGCTCTGCCTACTCATCATGGAATTGTTTGGCAGATGTGCTTTATGGGGAACTCGCCTCTTGTCAGCTGCTGCCAAGCACCAGGAGACAGGACCCATGCTTTCTCAGGAGAGAAGTAACATGTGCCCTGCTCTCTTATTTGCTCAAGCAGTGAGGTCCACAGAGGCTCACATCTATCAGAAGTCCTCACTCTGTGTGCTCAGAGGAGTAGAAAAATTAGGAGGGCCAGCTTTCAGGAGACAGAAGTGGCTGTTGAAAGCATCTTTGCACTGGTGTGGCTCATTTTTCATGCATAAGTCTGTATTATTGGAATACAGTAGTGTTCCCTGACCTTTCTGCCCATGCCGGTCTCTAGAGCAGTGTTGTCTTTGAGCCTTGTATGCACTTTTCAGTCTTCTAGTAAACACATTCAAAAATGAAAATAAGCAGGTGCAATTATTTTTAATCATGTAATTAATTTAACCCAGAATAGCCTAATATTATTATTTCAATATTCAAAATTCATATAAAATTATCTGTGGATTGCTTTACATCTACAGTGAGGACATAGGAGAACCTTTACTACAACATCATGTACCTCAGTTGTGTCCCAAATTTTCAGATCAAGGAGATTATGGGGCCACAGAGGAATGTGATCAATGATGTAGTGTGTGCCTAAAGAGAGTCACATGGAGAGGAAACATTCTCTCAGGCTTTCACAGAGAGAAAATTAGTCAACCAATGGCCATGATTCATCCACATGTCTGACACTGACAAAGGATCTACAGAATATGGTACAGGATTTCAGGATAAGTCCTGAGGGGACTTACTGACCTTGTTAGATACAAAAGTTATTTTTCTTATTATATAGGTCTTGCTTTATCCTGGTCTTAACCATCCAGCAGAAAAGTGTAGAAATGAAGTATGAAAAGTGAACCCATGTTAATATGCTGAACTGTGGAAGGCTCAAGTTATCAGATTTGGACATTGTCAATCTGTGGATAACCCACTAGTATTGTGTACTACTGGACTGTATTGGAATATTTTGCTGAATTCATGCACCTACAGTATTTGGATGCAGTGGAAAAGCCATCTCTGACAAAACTAAAGAAAAACAGGTTATATAAATGGAGGACCATTTCGTATCTGTATATACAAAATAGTTCGGATAGATATATAGCTACTTTCTCTTAATTCAATAAGAAGAAATATTTGTATTGATAGTGTTTGGACAGGATATCATGTCTGCATCTTGCACTATGAATAACCGCTATGAAGACAACAGTATGCCATGTATTAATTGTTGTAACTCTCCTACCAACCTGTTTTGAAACTGTCTCATTGCAATTTTGTAAAATAAAATTTAAAAAAGAAGAAATTTAAAATTAATATGCAAAATTTCAGTGAGCAAGGTTTCTCAATCCACAGTTTGTCATATTTACAAATATCTAGAAGTTCATGACCAAATAAATAAATAAATAAACAAATAAAATAAAAGTGTAATCAACCATATACTCTATAGTAGGAAGTGCTGCATCAAAAAAGTGGTTTTTTTTCCCTGGGTTTCATTCTAGGCAAAAAATAATGTGATTGTGTTAGTTACTTTTTACTCATTGCTGGGACAAATATCGGACACTCAGAATGAAGGAAGGAAAGGCTTATTTAGCTCACAGTTTGTGGAGGTTTCAGTTCATACTCTACTGTCTCAAAGGAAAATGACAGCAGTTCATGAGGGCAGAAAACAATGAAGAGCAGAGGAGGAACAACAGCTGCGGCATCCATCAAGCCTCTCTTCTTTCTACACTGACTGCAAAGACCAGCACTCTACAATAAAGATCGAAGGTCATAGCTCCTCCAAAGTGGCACAGCTGTAAAGATCAAGCTCCTCTGAAGACTGGGACTTCTCCAAAGAAGCAGGGCATGGTGGCCAGGAAGGTTTCCTCAACTCTTTTATACACACTTTTTGTGCTGAGTCACTCTGGGGTAGCCCATGGCCCTGGGGCAGCCCATGGCTCTAGGGTGGAACCAATTGCACCCCAGGGTGTGCCCAATAGTGTTCTAGGATGGAACCCATCACACTCCAGTGCAGGCCCAATAGCACCCCAGGCTGGAAACAGTTATGCTCCAGGTCAGGCCTTGCCCACCTGCAAGTCTGGCAGGACACTGGGGCCCATGCCTGGAACTGCCAGAGCCAACTCAACCAAGTTGACACAATGTATCAACTACCACAGTGATCTCAAGGGTGGGCCAAATAGCTCAGAGGATTAAAGCACCTATAAGCAGTGGAGTTCCCTGTTAACTCCATTCAAATTTCAGACCTATTGGTTGGTACCACCCACACCCAGGGTGAACCCTCTCATCATCCACACTCAGAGCTATGTTAAACCAGCCAGTCAACTAATTTGGGTATCACACACCTATAACCCAGAATCATTCACTTATAATCCAGCCACTTCCTGAAAGTCTTACCTGTGAGTCCATGAGGTATGGGGGAGTGTCTAGATGTAAGCCATAACACTTGTAAATGAACAGGAAAGTTATTTATAATGAGCATCAATTTCAATATATAAATTTCCAGAGATTATCAATGAACTGATCTGGAAAATCTGCTGAATCAGTCAGAGGCATATAGTGCTATTCTCATATAGTTAATAAGTTTAGATTTGAAAGAAGATTATAAGCAAAATGAAAACTATGTGGCTAAATGTACATGCTGATCTTGGACAGAAATTTGCAGGACCACTACACATTAAAATTGTAAAAGCTTCTTTGATTTTATATGAACATCAGTTAGGTTCTAGGCTCATTAATTGTAGTATTTCTAACCCTCCTCAATGTGAAGACATTAGAACAGAGGATAGCGGACAATTCCTGCTCATGGCAGTCTGGACCGAGCATCACAGGCTGCCCAGCATCCCTGTTTACCCTTGCTAAATGCCAGAAAAAATCTCTCTCCTCGATCACATGTGGACCAGTCTCCCAGGATATGTCATATGTTAGGCCACAAAACAAGTCTAAGAAACGTAGGTAGACTAAGGTACCTTTTCTGAACCATGGTGGTATAAAACAAAAAACAAGTAACAGTAAGAAATTTGGAGAATTCACAAATACATGTAAGATAAACAATGTATTGTTCTTTAATTATTTTATATTCGTCATTGTGAATGATGCAATATAGTAAATATGTTCATCTACTTTGAAATTATGTTAATAACAAACCTACCACCAATACTTTTTTATTTTATTTTTTTTGAAGAGCAAATAAAAAGCAAAAACAAATAGCAGAGAGTAAGGCAGGGATAGGATAACATATAGCAATACATGTTATAGATATTGAAATGAGAATAGCTAATTAAAAATGGTTATTATTATATCTCTTTTTATTATAAGATCTGTTGCTCAGATGAAAAGAAATAGGTATGCAGATTGGACAAATAATTATTTATTAGCACTTGTTTTCAAGAAACCTTAATTGTTTTCTATTACTTGTCTTTACTTTTTATTATTATTATTTTTATTGAAGAACAAATAGCAATGAGACAGTTTCAAGACAAATTAACAGGACAGATTTGATAGACTGATACATTGCAAAATGTTTTTGTAATGTTTTGGTGTCGTACAAGGTACATATATGATATTATACTTACACATACTATCATAGCACATGTCTCTAATCAGTGAATTAAGAGAGTGTAGCTATATACTAATTATTTTTATAGCTGAATTATATCACAGATTCAATAATTAATACTTTCTACCTTATTATCTCCCTAGTGGTTGTCCAGAGTACAAGAAGCCAATATAATATCTTGTCCAACCACTATTAGTGCAAATCTTGCTTCTCATAGAATTATGCAGAAGCACAGCATATTCACCCTAACTGTACTGTTTATACACACACATCATGATTCTTTCTTTCTATACCATTTTTTTTGGTCCAGACCTGTCAAAGATGGCACTCCATTGTCATTAAACCAATTTAGTTGCCTGAACTCGGTGACACAATCCAACACAGTCCAGCATTCCACAATAATAGTGAGTTATCTGAAGAAGTTGTTGACTATAGCCATTTACAGCTGAACTTACTATTATGGCCCCACATTATAAGCCTCATTTTTATACTCAAACAACACAAAGAAGGCCAATATATATTGGGCAGGGGAAAAATTCAAGAGCAAGAGGTAACACTCATAAATATCTATGCATAAAACATAGGAGCACCCAACTATGTAAAAAACCTTTAATGGACATGAAAAACCTAATATCTAAGAACACAATCTTAACAGGAGACCTTAACAACCCCTTATCTAAAAAAGATAGGTCAACCAGACAAAAAATTAGCAAGGAAGTAGCAGAACTGAACCAGAGCTTGGAACAAATGGACCTGGTGGACATATACAGAGGCTTCCACCCAACCACAGCTGAATACACATTTTTTTTCAGCTGCACGTGGGTCATTTTCCAAAGTAGACCACACATTGGTCCAGAGGTCATGCATAAGTATATGCAAGAAAACAGAAATTATTCCATGCATATTATCTGACCACGGTGCAATGAAACTGGAACTAAATGACAAAAGAAACCAGAAAAACCCTCTAAATTCATGGAAATTGAACAACACCATACTCAGCAATCAATGGGTCACAGATGAAATTAAACAAGAAATTCAACAACATCTACAATTCAATGAAAATTCAAGCACAACTTACCGAAATTTATGGGATGCGATGAAAGCAGTTCTTAGAGGGAAAATCAGTTATGAACTTACACATTAGGAAAACAGAAGGAGAACAAATAAACACCCTAATGTTGCACCTCTGACATCTAGAAAAAGAAGAGCAAATGAAACCCAGAGGGCAAAGACGGGAAGATTAGAGCAGAAATTAATTCAATTGAGATGAAGAAAACAGTTCAAAGAATCCACAAATCAAAAAGTTGGTTCTTTGAAAGACTAAATAAAGTTGATAAGCCTCTGAACCACCTCATCAAAAAGAGAAAAGAAAAAATTCAAGTACATGCAATAAGGAATGAAAAGGGTGAAATCACCACAGACCCAGTGGAAATTCAGAAGATTATCAATAGTTACTTCGAGAATCTTTACACTCACAGAATAGAAGACACGGAAGAAATGGACAGATTCCTTGAAAGGTACAAATTACCAAAACTGAACCAAGAAGATATAACACCTCTCAATAGGCCAATAACAGCCAATGAAATACGAAATGTAATAAAAAGCCTATCGACAAAGAAAAGTCCAGGTCCTGATGGATTTTGTATTACAAATTGCTGTCCTTGGTGTAGTTGCTTAGATTACAGATATCGGTGTCCAGAGTTAGTCAATGTGAAAATTCTAAACATGAACTGCTATTTTCAAAAAACTGATGGACGCCGGAATAAATATTGTGTATGGGAAGGAGCAGATAACATTGAATTTTTTAATCTTCTTTTTTCAATTGTCATTTTTCTCTTAATCTCTTAAACACCTCCTTTTTTTCTACTTTTACATGCACATATCTGGTAATATGAATAAGTAGATGGAAGACAGCACTATTAGTTATAAAACTATGAAATTCGTATTGCTGTGGTATTTCTATATAACGGAGTATTACTCAGCTATTAAGAATGATAAGTTTGAAGTATTTATACTGAAGTGCATGCCACTTGAACATATAGTCATAAGTGAAATAAACCAGACGCACATGTGTAAATATCATATAGTCTCCCTATTATAACTAGCAAAAAGCAGAAATACAAAGTAAAATACAACGTACAACAAGTAAAATCAATTGAGTCAAATAAGGCAAAGTGAATGGCATATGCTGCAGGATACTAATCAGCTTTTCTTCTGGATGGTTAACAACCTAAGATCACAAGTCAGAGTTGGAGAAATAGAAGAGCCACAAGGCCAGCCAACATTTTGGACCTAGCCTTTCAAGGTCAGCGAAGACTCAGGACATAGGAGAACCTATACTGCAACATCATGAAACTCAGGTGAGCTCCAAATTTTCTGAACAAGGAGATTATGGAGCCACAGAGGAAACAGATTGAAGTTCTAAAGTGTGCCTGGGGAGAGTCACATGAAGAGAAAACTTTCTCTCAAGCTCTCACAGAGAGCAATCTGGTCAAGCATTGGCCGTGACTCATCCACATGGATGACACAGACAAAGGAACTACAGAATAATGTACAGGACTACAAGATAAACCCTGAGAGGACTTCACTGACCACATAGGAAATATAAA